>JAKGSA010002609.1:0-15369 GCA_033558755.1 Philaethria dido
CGTCAACGGGGACACTAGTTGGTACTGTATATATCTATATACACTGTCGCTTCTCCTTCATTCAACTTCAACTCCTAAGATCAAAATAATTAATTAAACAGTTACAAAATTGAAATGGTCCTGGGTTTGGTAACAAGGCAAAGAATTGAGGTATTGCGTGCTGAGTGGCGGAGCTCAACGCTGCGTTTTGCCTTATTACCAGAGCCACGAAATGAAAATTCATTTCCTGGAGTGGGAATCGAATCCACAATCTATCGCGTTTGCAGTCACAAACGCACAAGAAGAATAGAAGTCTTTCTAGTTGTTATGTAAATGTTCAACAAACTTTCAAAATATCTTTGCACGCACTCATACGATATGTTTCGTACTCAAACATGCTCTCCCTTCTTCTATAGCCCATTTATACAAAAAATTTTCTCGCTCATTGCCTATTTTCAAAGGTCTTCCTGATTATTGTGCGCCTCATAATATCTTGTACCATATGTTAACCATCAAAATCACCACACGAAACAACATTTCTTGAACTTCTTTGGCACTTTCCGGTAACTTGAAATAAAAGGATACGTTAAGACATTGTTTAACTTCAAACATGGATGAAAGCAGCAATTTTCATCGTCTCGCATTCTTCGTATTGTGTGTGCATTTAGTTATATATAAATTTCGTATTTATTTAATTTGCTGCACAATATTTCAAAAAGGATTACTTCGTAAAATAAATCATTTAACGTACACAACTTTTAGCCTTATAAAATACTAGCTCAAACGCCTGTCGTGGCTTGAGGCACAAGCGTGCGACTGTAAACGCGACAGGTTGTGGGTTCGATTCCCACTCCAGGAAATGGAATTTTTCATTTCCTGGGTTTGGTAACAAGGCATAGCGCGACGTTGAGTACCGCCACTCAGCACGCAATGCCACAATTCGGCGGAACGTGGGGAACGGAATTGTTGTAAGAGAACGGAGTGTCTTAACACTAGGTTCTCAGGTTCCCTTTGCCTACCCTGCTATATGCGGTATACAGCGTGAAGTTAAAAAAAAAAAAGAAACTAGCTATATCTTATACTCCCCAAGGAGCCCACATGCCAAATTTCAACCTTCTATTGGCCAGTAGGTTCGTCTCGTTCTATGTAATAAGATATCTATATCTAAACACGTCATGCAAAAACTTTGCATCCCTTTTTTACGAAAATTACGCGGAGCATGTAACTTGGCACACTTGTAGTTTATATAGAGAAGGAATGCGGAATCTTAATATTTTTTTTTAAACAATGGATAAAAATTATATTAAATTAATAAAATAAATGTTACACACACTACCATGGTTTGATTCATGTTATTATAAAGTGACATGTAGATACATTGCTAAAGATAACGCGTTGTTAACGCGTCAACGGGGACACTAGTATAGATAAATTTAAAAACAATATTTCCAAAAGATCTTCATATATTTCAAATGAAAGTTATAAACAATTAATATTGTTTGGTGGTAGGAGGTTCGTCCTCCGACTGGCTCGCGACCACTATCATGTCAAAGACGAACCGCCAAATATCTAATGATGTGTTCCGGTTCGATGGCATGTAAGCCAGGTTTTCCCCTTTCCCACCCATCCTTTCCCCAAAATGTGGTGGTTCCGATAGCGGACTACTACATTATCCTCACTTTCCATCTGTATCCTCTAGGTTGACAACGCATCTAGTACATCTCTTGTGTTGTAGATGTTCATGGGCGAAGGTAACCACTTACCATCAGGCGGTCCTTCTGCTCGTTTGCCATCCGGTATCCATAAAAAAAAAAAAAAAAAACAAACATAAGGAAAAAATAATGATAGGATATCAAAGAAATGAAAGTCCAATATAAAACTTAATATACTATTCCCAATTTCGTCTGGACAATTAGAATTGAGATATTTATGAACTCAAAAAATACTTTAATATAAAATAAAAGAGAATTGTAATCATTTTTTTCAGTTTGACTAATTTTTACGGCTTCACACCTTATGGGGCATAGCAGCGTAAAAAGAAAGAACCTAGTGTCAATATACTCCGTTCTCCTTTTATCACTAGAATTTCAGACATTGCGTATTCAATAGAGAAACTTAACGCCGCGCTTTGTCTTTCTATAGCGGAAGAAATTAAAATAATTTAATAAAAATCATTCACTCGAGTGACATCCCACAATCATCGTAATTATATAAAACATTTTAAGAAACCGTATAAAAATTTGAACGCAATGGGATTCGAACCTGCGCCCCTTGGAAACCATCTAAGCGCTCTGACCGCCATGCGTTCTTATTGTAAGAAAGATACTGATATGAATGTAGTGTGTGATTAAAACTTTAAACTATCAAAAGTCTTATTTTTTTAGCTTCACGCTGTACCCCGCATATAGCAGGGTAAGCAGAGAGAACCTGAGATCGTAGTGTTAAGACACTCCTGTCTCCACTTTCCGCCGAATTGAGACATTGCGTGCTGAGTGGCGGAACTCAACGCCACGCTGTGCCTTGTTACCAAACCCAGGAAACAAAAATACTAAACTTTTGCATTCCTGGAGTAAGAATCGAACCCACAACCTGTCGCGTTTACAGTCGCACGCTTGTGCCTCTGCGCCACGGCGGACATTTATAGCTAGAATTTTTTCCATTGAGACTTTAAAAAAATATAACGTTTAATCCCTAAGCGATAAACTTGAGTATGAAATATGACCAACAACAGATATATTGATAGAACAATTTCGATCAAGCTTACTTCTATAATCATTTAAGCCTGTTAAAAGGCACCCTGAACCTAAACAAGCAGAACCTTCCCATCTAATATACAATATTGACATGAATAATATAATACTTATAATATTTGAAACTAAATTGAATTTAGCTTCTTTTTCCAATAGCTTTTTGTGGTTTTAGCCAATTTTTTCGATATTTTTATCAGGGACGATTTTTAACTTCATACGCTTAACATTAGATCCCATATATAGGGTAATCAAAAGAAACCTAGTGTTAAAACACTCCGTCTGCCGGTTTTCGCTAAAATTGACCTTAAGTAGCGCAACACACCACTTTGTCTTACCAAAGCGGAGGAATGAAAAAAAATAAAATATTTTTTTTTATCTTCACTCTGTATCCCGCACATTGCAGGGTAGGCAGAGGAAACCTGAGAACCTTATGTTAAGACACTCTGTTCTCTTTCAACAAATCCGTTCCCCACTTTCCGCCAGATTCAGGTATTGTGTGTTGAGTGGCGGAACTCAACGCCGCACTCTGCCTTGTTACCAAACCCAGAAAATAAAAATACTTCATTTCCTGGAGTGGAAATCGAACCCACAACCTGTCGCTTTACAGTCGCACACTTGTGCCTCTGCGCCACGACAGGCGTAGGAATAAAATAATCATTTCCCAAGTGAAAATCGAACCTACAATCAATCGGGTTTGCAGTTAATCGCCATTTCACTACGCCACAATTGTCTCAACTATGAATATCTCTACTATAAAAAGCTATTGAATTGGCGTCGAGTTCCACCACTTAATACGCACTGTCTTCAATTCGGTTGGAAAGCCGCTAACGGAGTTTCTTTACACTCGGTTCACTCCGACTACCCTGCTATGTAGGTAAAGCGCGTTTTTTTAGAAAGCTATACTTAAAGCTACGGAACAAAACTCAATCTATAATATTAGTATAGTGTACGTCATCGACAATTCTATAGGTTAACCATACATATAGGTTACCTTTGAATATTCTGCTATAGACAACGTGCGTAGAGCTTTCACCAAACGTACTCGTATATGTAATCTATCAGGATCTTGTACTAACATAATAGCAATACTGTTCTATTTGTATTATATACCTATATATACTATTATCTACTTCTACTCGTGTCTTTAAAAGTAAAATCTTTTTTTTAGCTCCACGCTGTATCCCGCACATAGCAGGGTAGGCAGAGAGAACCTGAGAACCTAGTATTAAGACACTCCGCTCCCCACTTTCCGCCGAATTGAGGCATTGCGTACTGAGTGGTAGAACTGAACGCCTTTGCCTAGTTACCAAACCCAGGACATGAGAATACTATTTTTTTTACATTTCCTGGAATGAGAATCGAACCCTGGAGTGAGGAACGGAATTGTTGTACGAAAACGGAGTGTCTTAACACTAGGTTCTCGGGTTATACAACATATGTATATATATATATCAGCCTGAAGAATCGAACCCACAACCTGTCGCGTTTTCAGTCAGACGCTTGTACCTCTACGCCACGACAGTCCTTACCTTAGCTTAAAAAAATATTTCCATCAAAATTTCACACGAAAAGTGTGATAATGAAAAATCATATTTAATTAATTATTTTGATATCGAAACCATCAATTTCCAATTAACACCTGCACGCTGTAGCTCTTCATATATCGTTACGTGCAAACATAACAAGTACTTTACACCAGTGCGATGAACGTTACAAAATAATTTTACTCAATATATTAAATATTTGTTATAACATCATTTTTTTATAGTAAACATTGAAAAATTGTATAAAGGGCCAATTCTGTTATGCCATAGTATAGAAAAAAAAAAGTCACATTTTACCGACGAATTATATATACTAACCTGTGGCCTCGTTGACGCGTTAATAACGCGTCCTAGCCCCTTATGTATATGTCACTTTATATGGCAGTGTGTGTCACATTTATTTCATTAACTTTATATATTTTTGTATATTATTTTAAAAAGATACTATCATTGTGCATTTCTTCGCTATATAAACTATAAGTGTGTCAAGTTTCATGCTCCTACTGCTGTGGGTTCGATTTCCACTTCAGGAAATGGAAAATTAAAATAATATTTAGTATTTTCATTTCCTGGGTCTAGTAACAAGGCGTCGCTTAGTTCCGCCACTCAGCACACAATACCTCAATGCGGCGGAAAGTGGGCAGCGGAATCGTTGAAAGAGAACAGAGTGTCTTAACACTAAGTTCTCAGGTTCCCTCTGCCTACCCTGATATATAGCTCGAGATACAGAGTGATGCTAAAAAAAAATAAAAAAAGATTTTACGTGACACTTATCTACCTATCGTCATATAACCTAATATATAACCTTATTTTTCTTTACAGATCCATACAAAGCATCAAAAATTCAATGCAACGAATCAATAATCCTGTCGCACACCCATCCACACGCGACCATATCGAGCCCGGGCTTTCCCCGACCGTATCCGGACGACGTCAACTGTGTCACCGAAGTTCGAGCCCCGCCAGCACATACTATACGGCTGCATTTTGAAGAATTACTTACGGAACACGAACCACAGTAAGTGATTTAAACGTTTTTACTAAGGGTTAAGAGATATTATTAATATTGTTAGCATACATAAAAAAAAGTGTTTTTTTTTTTACTTCACGCTGTATCCCGCATATAGCAGGGTAGGCAGAGGGAACCTGAGAACCTAGTGTTCCCCACTTTCCGCCAGATTGAGGCATTGCGTGTAGAGTGGTGAAACTCAACGCCGCGCTTTGCCTTGTTACCAAACCCAGAAAATGAAAATACTTCATTTCCTGGAGTGGGAATCGAACCCACAACCTGTCGCGTTCTTGGCCAGTCGCACACTTGTGTCTCTTGTGCGCCACGGCAGGCGTCAAATATTGAAGAATTGTTTAGTTCGTCGTGTAATGTAGGGCGGAAAGTAAAGATCGACTACTATATATAAGACTACTATAAGCGCGTGTTGACTGTTTTTGGCCGCCCTCATGAGAAAAGATGCGGGTCTCTGGTGCGTAGGGTACGGGTGGAAGGTCAACAAATCCTGAACATGATATCTACAGACTGATCGTATTACGTTATTGAATCATTGCCAAGTTCCAAGCTGCAAACGGATGGTGCAGCGGGTGATTCATGTGTATTGTAACATATATTTAAAAAATGTAATAATAACTAACCTAGTCAGTAAGAAATTTTTGTTTACTAACCATAATGAGTCAATGTCACTTGAATAAAGAATTATTATTATTATGTATCTTCTTCCCGGTTCAAAGGAACCCGGTCCTTGGAAGGTTTGCGTGGGGACACAGGTCCAACACGTAGAGGCCCCTTTGAGACAACAACAACAATATTTTTTTAATCTGACGCATTGACCTGGGATCCATCTTCTGAGTAACCATAGCCAATTGCTCAGAGATGGTCACCGGTCAATGCGTAGGAGCTATGGAACATATGGAAAACTAAAAATAGGGCTAGCGGAAATGCTAGAGCTGGGATGACTAAGTACTGGGCTGGTTGATTGAGGGACTACCGGACGTCCGCCTTTTCAACAGTCTCAAATTGAAAGGTTATGGACGGTGACTCGCCTCCCCACTCAGATGGGCCCCCACAAAGCGGCAGGCGCGCAGTGCCCGGGGGCGCAACATCTGTGTGGTTTTGGCCAAGGGTGTTGAGAGGTGTGCACCGGAGCCTCACCATCGCGAGGAGTTTCGTGAGCGGCTTCCCCCGTTATTACGCAGTTTGAGCACTTCTCCACCCTTCCGGAGCATATAGCTCTTTGCGCTCCACTCTGCCGGCCAATGAAGGCAAGCTGTGAGGCGGGGATAAATTACAATTCCTCCGGAGTGTTCCTCTTAGTCCGGGGTCGCCACCCCCAACAGCCGTTACGCTGCCCCCAGGCTTATTATTATATGTATTCTCGATACAGGTGTACTGGGTTCAAAGCGGAACAACCTTTGAAGGCTTGCGTGTGGGGACACAGTAACACGTAGAGGCCCCTTTGAGCATTAATAATATTTTTTATTCGATGCATTGACTGGGATCCATCTCTGAGTAAACCATAGGTAATTGCTCAAAAAGATGGTCACCGGTCAATGCAGTAGTGGAGCTATGGAACATATGAAAAAACTAAAACAGGCTATGGAATGGAGTTTGGATGGACTAAGTACTGGGCTATTGATTGAGACTACCGGATCCCGGCCTTTTCAACAGTCTCAAATTGAAAAGTTGTTAGCGGACGGGGTGACTCGCCTCCCACCAGGATGGGCCCCCACAAAGCGGCGTAGTGCCTCGGGCAACATCGGTGGTCGGCTAAGGGTGTCGAGGTGTGCACCGGTTTCACCATCGTAAGTGAGTGAGCTCGTGAGCGGTTTCCTCTGCGTTATTACGCAGGTTGGCACTTCCACTCCCCTTTCGAGCATATAGCTCTTGCGCTCCACCCAAGCCGGCCAATGAAGGCAAGCCAGAGGCGGGGGATAAATTACAATTCCCTCTGGAGTGTCTCAGGCCTGTGGTCGCCACTCCCCAACAGCTTCGTTACAAGCCGCTCCTTGGGGTGGGCTTATTATTATTATTATATACCAGGTTAGCAATACAACTGAACGAAGCATACAACTGAGGTGCTTCGTTCTAAGCGTTAATACTCAGGGAAGGAGGATATAATTGAAGTATTTTATAGCTATCTAGTCCTCAATTACACCTCCCTTCCCTTTAGGGGGTGGAATGTATCATGCCTCTTTAATTGCAGTAGCTTTTTGCATGATATGTTGCTACAGTACTTAAATAGGTTCTCAAGGTAGTTTTCTTTGTTCAAACACAATATTTGGTTTAATGCGGTGTTCATATTTATTCAAAGGTGGTTTTGATTTTGTTTTGTTAAATGGTATTAAGGTTTTTTGTTTACTGTATCTTTATATTGAAAATACATTTATACAGTGGGGCAAAAACAAGGCTGCAAAGGAGCGTTTGTTACAAACGAAAGATTTAGACGGAAATCGACGCAAATACATGTTCCACAGTTTGATAATCGCAAATGTGACATCCGCCGACGACGGAAACTATACGTGTATAGCTAAGCTGGCGGAGATGAGATCCGATAAGACTATAGTAGACTACTGTGCTTCCCAGCAAAACTGCTTTTATCAACACGTCAGGACCGATCAAGCAGAATGTCACAGATCAAAATAATGTATCCATGCAATGTGTTTTTGAAAGTAAGTCGTGTTATTTATAATATTATTGAAATTTTGTTGTGATGTACATACATATTTAAAAAAATATTTATATTGTATTTTTTGATTTGTTTCTAAGAGGCGGGTTCGAGTCTCATGACGTTCAAATTTGACTAAATTTTCTATAAAAGCGTGTGATTGCACTTAAAAATATTAGAGATTTTGTTTTGCATTATACAAGAAAAATTACGATTTTTCTAAATATTTTTTTTTATTGAGATTATTAGTTTAATTTGCAATTTAAAAAATATTCTATTTGCTATAATGCATACTGAATGTTCACTTTGAATTTAAAACAATAGCACTTAATAGCTGCAAGTGGTATAAATATTTACAAACTCTATCGACTTAATGTCAGTTACATGCTAATTAACGTCTATGTGTGTTATTAATTATTGTATGAACATGAAATATTCGCATAAAAATGGGAAAATGCTATTTATAATATTATTTAATTCTAATAAACGATATAAAGAATTGATAACCATTATTAGCAGTATTGTTGTTTTTTCGATTGTTTTCAAAAGCTTCTATTTCGAATGAATGCTTTACTGCATAACGTTTTTTTTTTTTTAATGTGAATCAATTCATTTCATTTAGTGCATTTTTTTTGAAGACTATTTTTTTTAAATATTAATATTGTTATTTATTACTAATATAAAATAAATTGTCACGTGTATTTTAGTATAATTGGGAAAACAATTGTTGCAAAACATCATAACAATAGTAATATTATAAATGTATTACTTAAGACGTAAACTCTATATATGTTTTAATGAAAGATAGCATTGGGGTATTTTTACATTATAAGTGTATAAGTGATAGTTCAACACTTATCACAAAAAAGATTCATTAAGTATATACTTAAATTTGCGTGGACTTTTCTCTCTCTTGAATACATAGAAAGTAAGCTGTTTTTTGAAGAGGAAAGAAACGTAAAAAAGATGTTTTACCCGTTCTAATTAAAAAATCTCAGATATGCATTCTTACACGTAACGTCTCGAAGCTTAAAAAGAGATGTCAATGACCAATGTCATTATTAAAAAAGAGAATCTGAATAGAAATTTCGTCAAATCAAAATGTAGTTTTACTTTTGTTTTTTGTTCCGGAAATGCTGTTTAGATATAAACGAAAAAAAAAAAAAACAAATAGGTCATTGTGGCGCAGTACTACAGCGTCTGACTGTAATTGGTTGTGGAGTCGATTCCCATTCGGATTATATTTAAATTATTTTTATTTCTTGCGCTCTGGTAAGGATGAGCGCTGCGTCGAATTTCGTCACTAGCACACAATGTCTCGAAGTTGAGCAGAAACGACGAACGGAATGGCTGGACACTAGATTTTCTGACTATTCTGCTATGCGGGATAGGAAAGCGTGAAGCTAAAATGTCGCCAATTACACCATCTGTACCTGAGATCGATCGTAACGGCTTTATAAATAGTTTAATGTACTCTGATTTTGTTCGTTACTTTCCCCGTTCTTCAATTAACTTTTGTAACTAAAGCTCTAATAGATTTTTACCATCGCAGTATACGCTGAGTGAAACTGTGATGGTGGAAAAAAAAGGGTTGACGATGCCATCGATTTAGCTGTAAAACCCGGCAAAAGAATTGGATTTAAACGCATTCAAAGCGACTTTGACTCCTCCACATACGGAGTCCAGAGGACAACGGCACTTATGCGAGATATGGGATTCGCGTCTTTAAAAACGTAACAGGAGAAATAAACGTGATTGTTTTGCATCGCCCCAAGTAGTAATAGATACAGTGATCTCCAATCAGTGCGTCACAATTGTTCCTGAACTGACCATTCGTTCGCAACTCGCCTATAAAAATCTACAGCCAATGTATCGACGACTACCTCTCGAACGACTTCCAATCTTTATACGAGAGAGAAAAATTGGGACAAAAATATTTCAGTTTGTAATGGAAGGTCTAGAAAGTCTACCAAGTATCAATTGAAGTTGGAAGTGGCTACCATTTACGTACAAGCAAGCCGCACATATACGAATCGACTGTCAGGACATTAGACAAGCATCCTATATTTGTACCCGAATATATCAATTAATGGGTTTTCGGCAACATCGGTGACGATAAAGCTGGGCGCCTCCTCCAGAAGACAGAATGAACTGATACATTATTTCTAGAAGCTAGGAAAAAAAAAGGATGAAGTTGCCCCAAGAAGAAAGCGTACCATTCAAGAGACAGAAATTTGCCATATATGTTTGATAATCTGGAGCCCCACAGTAATTATTTGTCTGTGGGTAAGCAACCTTGGTTAATATAATTTCAAAATATTTAATTTCTATTTTTACATCGCACTTTTAGAATTATAGTGACTTATTTAAGAAAATTCTGGCTTTGGGAAAAATAAATATAGATTTGTACATTTAAGCTTTGAAAATAACTTTTTAAATAATATTTAGTTTGTTTATTCTTGTTTTAGATATAATCGATAAACACTGTTGCATTATATAATTCTAAAGGTGCGACATGTAAAATCATTTCACTAACTCCTACGTAATTGCAATTTACGAAATTTATAGAAAAAGTTTTAAAAAAGAGATATATGACAATTCTGCGCATTGGTTATTATTAGACAATCGAAGAGGTGTCAAATTGGGTGGTTAATTTTTCCATACTGAATTCCTGGTTGTTAGAACTATATGTGGAATTGAGAGGGATACCCAAATGTCTTGACTTCTCTGCCTACCTAAAAACGGTTTTAAACTGAAAAAATCAAATAAAATATGCAATTCTTTTCTAGGTATGCGCATGTCTCTTCACGAAGCGATGTGGGAACTGGTCAGCAGAATGGAAGCAAAGCGACTTTAGATGGAACTCCAGGCAGACCTACAATGTGCACAGGTTGTGCCAGTAGCTGGGATTAATATGACCTGGCAACCCCCATCAAACTCCACGCTGAAATTAAGGGTGCGTACTGTAAGTTATACGGTTTATTTAGGGATACACCAACAATTCTTATATAAGTAATATCTTAAATCTCGAGATGTGAGTTCGATTCCACTTCGGTATTAAATTATATTCAAATTATTTTTTCCTTGTCTTGTGCCTGCCGCGCCAAGTGTTGTCCACAACATAAGCGCGGCTTTAAAAAAGGTAATAACATTTTTTTTTTTTTTTTTTTTTTTTTTTTTTTTTTTTTTTTTTTTTTTTATGGAAAGGACAAGGCAAACGAGCTGGGTCACCTGATGGTAAAGATCCCTGCCGCCCACGGCCCCGTAACACCAGAGTGAGCTAAGCAGGTGCTGTCGGCCTTTGAGGTGGGAGGGCGCGCTTTTTGAAGGTACCCATTTCGTATCGACCTGAAAAACTGCCGCAGGCCATTCCACGTTCAGTGGCACGTGGAAGGAAATTCCTTCCTCGAAACCGGCATTGGTGTACTGAGTGGCCACGCATCCAGGTGGTGTGGATGGTATTTAAGCTTGTGGCGTACTGTGCGGTTTGAAAATCCTGGTGGCAGGACCAGGGGTCAAACACCCCCAGAACACTCCCCGTGATATAGCGATAGAGAACGCACAACGAGGACACGTTCTACGCACCAAAGGCCGCTTCCCTGCACAGATTACCGGGTCCCCAACGATTCGAATGGCTCTGCGTTGTATGCGATCAAATGGTTCAAGCTGATACTGGGGTGCACCAGCCCAGAGGTGAGAACAGTATTCCATATGAGGCCGAACCTGAGCCCTATACAGGGCCAAACGGTGTTTTGGCGTGAAGTACTGTCTCGCTCTGGCGATAACACCCAGTTTCTTCGAGGCCAACTTGGCCTTGCTTTCCAGATGATCGCGATACTGGCACTCACTCGAAACGCTAAGGCCCAATATGCTGATACTGGGCGCGGCTTTAAGAGGAGTGTGCTTGAGAACTGGTGACACGACAAATGGGGTTTTCTTGGTGGTCAACGCGCAAACTTGTGTCTTCAAGGGGTTGAATTGAACAAGGTTCCTTTCAGCCCATGAAGAGACATTCCCGAGGGATGCCTCAACAGAAGACACAAGTTTTTATCGGCACTCGTCAACGTTTTCCCGAGAAAGACCTGCGCGGCCGGAGTATACAGCGTCCACCGTACTATCATCTGCATAGCAATGAATGTTAGAGTCCACCAACATGTCATTGATATGCAGAAGAAATAGCGTAGGGGACAGCACACAGCCTTGGGGAACGCCAGCGTTCACGGGCTTGTGATCGGAGCAAAAACCGTCGACAACGACTTTGATGCTACGCCCAGTGAGAAAGCTGGCGACCCACTTGCATAAATTCTCAGGAAGCCCATACGATGGAAGTTTTGCGAGGAGCGCCCTGTGCCACACACGATCGAAGGCCTTCGCCATGTCCAAACTAACTGCCAGGCCTTCCCGCTTGCTTTCCAAAGTAGCAGCGCAGCGATGGGTCAGGTAAACCAGATGGTCACCAGTTGAACGACCATGGCGGAAGCCATATTGACGGTCGTTGATCAACTGGTGATCCTCTAGATACACCAGGAGCTGGCTATTTATAATGCTCTCCATTATTTTAAAAAGCAGGGAGGTGATAGCGATGGGCCTGTAGTTAGCTGGATCGGAGCCATCGCCTTTCTTCGGGATCGGGTGGATCAGAGCGCTCTTCCACGTGTCCGGGACTACGCCGACGGAGTAAGAGTGCCGAAATAAACGCGTTAGCACCGGTGTCAACTCAGGAGCACATGCACGGAGCACTAAAGGAGAAATGCCATCCGGTCCACTCGACTTGTGGATGTCCAAGGAAGACAGAGCTCGCCGAACAGCTTTTTGGCTGAATTTAATGTCTGGCATTGAGCTCTCGCACCGCGGGATGGTAGGTGGTGTGGTTCCTTGGTCATCCAAAGTCGAGTTCGAGGCGAAAAGAGTGCCCAAGACATCGGCTTTCTCCTTCGCCGTATGGACCAGGACGTCACCTCCTGTGCGTAGCGGCGGAAGCGAAGGCTGGCTAAAGTTGCCAAGTGCAGCCTTAGAGAGCGCCCAGAACTGGCGTGTTCCAGACGGAAAGCTCTCAAGCTTCCTGCCGATTTTGACAATATGCTCGGACTTTGCTCTGGCAATTTGCCGCTTAAAGAACCTAGAGGCACGGTTATACTTCTTCTTTAAGGTTTTCACCTTTGGATCCTTAGTGACTAGTGCTTCGACCCAGGCTTGATACGCTTCGCGCTTGCCAATGGCAGCTTGTTTGCAGAATGTACCAAACCAAGGCCGTGACTTGCCACCAATTGGCACTACAGAGCTAGGAATATAAAGTTCCATACCCTGCAGGACCACATCGGCGACAGCGGCGGCACAGTCACTAGGATCATCAGAAGAGAAGCAAACCGGCCCCCAGGGATAAGATGAGTAAAATGTACGCATCCCATCCCAATCTGCTGACTTGTAGTGCCATACGCGGCGAGTTGCGGGTGTTCTGCGGCTGCCGCGTTTAATGGGCACCACACTCCGTACCAGGCAGTGGTCTGAAGACCCCAAAGGGGCATCGACCACTGCCTGGTACTGTTCCGGATGTGAAGTCAGCAGAAGGTCCAATAAGGTGGCGCTGTGGTTATCCACATCTGGGATTCGCGTGGGCGTATCAACCAATTGGGACAATCCATTTGCCACAGCAAAGTCAAACACAATCCTCCCCGCGTGGTCGGTGGTGCGTGATCCAAGCCAAGCGGCGTTGTGGGCGTTGAAGTCGCCTAGTATCACGACCTCAGCGGAGGGAAGCTGTGATAGTACATCGTCAATAGCCGATTGCATGTACTCCATGAGTCGATCCGTTTCTGCGTTACCACTATGGGACCTATATAGGCATGCGTAGATTCGGACATGATCGTCCGAATCAACACGAAGCCAGATGGTTGATAGGTCCCGACCTTCAAAAGTGGCAAGACGACGGAAACTCAAGTCCTCCCTCACGAACACAGCGACCCCGGCATGAGGCATGAAATTATCCTCTATTATGTAGCCAGGGTACGAAAGGTAAGATGTGTCGCTTGGTCGGGCAATCTGAGTCTCCGTCAAAAACAACAAGGCCGGCCGTGCCGTCTCTAGATGGTGGTGGACGGCATTCAGGTTGGAATGTAGACCCCTGATGTTACAGAAATCCACGTTAAGCGTGGTAGGGGATGCCGTGGAGCGTACGCCTCGTTTGCCTTGTCCAACGCGCGGTTCTGTGCCCTCCCCAGAATTCGACGGGCGGCCTGAGTTTTTAGGCTCAGTGAGGGATTCTCCAGTACCAGAGGCACTGGTACCCTCCTGGGGTAATATCTCTTTCAGTACCGCTGTCATGTTCAAGGGAGGGTTTGGGGTTGGGCACCGGGGACCGGCATTACCCAATGCGAAACGCAGCGGCCAGAAGCCGCTACTTGACGCCGGTTTTAAATGCCGGGGGTGGTAATAAACCGGTCGAGCCTGCCCATTCGTGTTACCATTGCTGGCAACGTGACTGTACCACACGTATTTTAGTCGCCTCTTACGACACCTCCAATACCAGGGTGACCCTATTCTAAGCCGGGATCACACGATCACACTCCTTATCATATCGCGCTATATAACCGAATTCCACGCGGGCGAAGCCGCGGGCGGATAGCTAGTGGTTAATAAATTACATACTTTAATAAGGTTTGTACATATATCATCTAATATTAGGTGAATACAATTTTAATAGAGTACAATACTATCTACATTTAGCAAATGTAAAACTGTACTTGCAAATTAGTTATAGGTTATTAGTTACAATGCCTAAATAATATGTAAATAAAACATTTTTTAATTTCAATTTATTTTATTTATTTAACCCCTATTTTACAAAACGCTAACATATATATACAAGTATTGAAATACTTTTAATTCCTGTAATATATTATAAAGAATACTTCATATTAAAAAAGGTATATATAGATGTGCATAAATATGTGATTAACTCGAGTGTCTTAAGCTGCTGTTGCTGCTGCTGCTGTTGCTATATTAGCACTGATAGCGGCAGTTTCATTAGAAGAACAATTTTTGACTTTTGACTCTTCACAACATAGAAATTCATCAGCCGTCATACCAGCGTAGGACCAAGGCTTATCACATACTTTGTAGAATGCCGAGAGCTGTAAAAATATTGCATTTCTTGAATGATTTGGTGACTACAACTAACATTGTAGACACAAATATGAGTCATGGTGATTTTTTTTTCTTTAGTTTTGTTAGGTGATAGGAGGTTCGTCCTCCGACTGGCTCGCGACCACTATCATGTCAAAGACGAACCGCCAAATATCTAATGATGTGTTCCGGTTCGATGGCATGTAAGCCAGATTTTCCCCTTTCCCACCCATCCTTTCCCCAAAATGTGGTGGTTCTGATAGTGGACTACTACATTGTCCCCCCTTCCATCAGTATCCT
>JAKGSA010002610.1:2245-15355 GCA_033558755.1 Philaethria dido
TTACACAAAATCTTTAAAAATTGTAACCTATATGTAATTTTCATGTATAAGCTATATTACTGTAAAGTTTCATCTAGATTGGTTTACTTGTTTTTAAGTAAAAGAGTAACAAAAGTCCATCATCACGAACTTTCGAATTTGCGCATTAAGATTTTAACAAAAAAAAAAGTAAACTAACTTCCAATAAAATGCACTAAATAATAATAATAATAATAATAATCCTTTATTGTACACCCATATTAATTACAAAAAAAGAGAAACATGAAACAAAAATAGTTAAATTGTACAAAAGGAATAACTCAAAAACTACTCGTCAGATCTAACTAAATTTAAATATCATATAAAAATAAAATCTTTAAAATTGGTTCATGAACATCAGTTTCCCAATAAAAAAAGAAACAATCATTTTTTAAAGTCTGTCACAAAAATATCATAAAATGCTATTAACGATAATTGATAAATATTTTTTTTAAATACTTTAGTATCTATATATAAATACGTGAAGCAAAAATTTTGTACCCCTCTTTATGAAAATAACGCCAACGGAGGAGCATGACGATCTTCGATGACGATCTTGGCACACTTATAGTTTATAAAGAGAAGGAGTGCAGAATGTCAACTTTTTTAAAAAAATGCATAAAAAGTATATTAAATTACACAACTGTTACACACACTACCATGGTTTGACGTCCATGTGACATATACATTGCTAAAGACAACGCGTTGTTAACGCGTCAACGGGGACACTAGTATAAAGAAATGCTTACTTACTAACTACTTCACTTACTAAAAAGTAATCATTCAAAGAACCGTTGTCATAAACATATGAAATAAGGTCGAAAAGGTAATTTTTTCGATTTATAACGCCCTAGTTAGTGTAAAATTTACGATCGCATTGTTTCCAGGCGGAATTTTCGAAATAACGAACCGATAACACTTGTTGAGCGCTTCGATTAGTACTTACTTACGATCAAGTAATTGGTGTAGAAATTGAAAATGTTTATAATAGCCTATGTATACTTGAGAATTAAATAAATATAATATAATAATAATCCCTCTGCCTACCCTGATATGCAGGATACAGAGTGAAGCTATGTATTTATAAATTGTCATTCAGTTTACTTTAATATTAAGGATGTGTATATGTGTGGATATGTGTTCATTATGAAAAAAATTAGAGGCCAACGTGCAGTGCAGAGGGAATGTCTGCTTGTAAAGGTTAAGCGCGATTGGTTTCGTGATTGATTCTCACTCGGGGTTTATATTTAAATTATCCTCTTTTTTTTTTTAACTTCACGCTGTATCCCGCATATAGCAGGGTAGGCAGAGGGAACCAGAGAACCTAGCGTTAAGACACTCCATTCTCTTTCAACAATTCCGTTCCCGACTTTCCGCCGAAGTGAGGCATTGCGTGTTGAGTTGCGGAACTCAACGCCGCGCTTTGCCTTTTTACCAAACATAGGTAATGAAAATACTAAATTTTACATTTCCTGGAGTGGGAATCGAAACCACAACCTGTCGCGTTGACAGTCGTACGCTTGTGACTCTGCGCCACGACAGGCGTTTCACCCTCCCTAATAAGATAAAACGCGCCATTGAGTTCTTCCAACAAATAATATCTTGAATTCCGATGGAAAATTGAAAACGGAGTGTCTTGACTAGCCTTCCGAAATTCGTTCGGAAACGTGAATTAACAAAATCTTATATTTTATAGTAGAATGGATATAATCTGGTCTTAAAAATATGGAAAGAAAGTTGCGAACGACAACTAGTATGTATACCCTATATTAAAGCCTCTTATTAGGCGTTACTTCTTGAGTGATTGACATATAACTCACAACAACTGAAATTGAAGAGCGTAGCTAAAATTTGGCTCCAAGATTCATTGGGGAATGAAGGGCAAGAGAGGTTTATGCGAAATACATACGGAAACGGAAAAAGAACAGAATTTTATGTTTTACAGTCGAAACTACAGAAGAATGAAATGAAAATAGTATAGCAAGTGTCCTCGCAAACACAGTTGCTGACTGGCTTCAACTCTGCTATGACAAACACAGTTTAATGAGACAAAAAATATTATTTATGTCGTTCGCATAGGTAATGTAAGGAAAAGGGGAGACCGAAAATGTTAAAAGAGATCGGAGTGTCTCAACACTAAGTTCTCTGGTTCCCTCTGCCTACCCTGCTATGTGAGGGATAAAGCGTGAAGCTAAAAAAATACATTATATGAGTTAGGCGACGACAATTTTATGAGAAATTACTCCGTTCTCGACTTTCCGCACATTTTACAGACATTTGTACTAAGCGCCCATAGCTTTATAGCTCGGTACTTCATAACTGCATTTTACTCCTAACCTTACATCAGGTAAGACTGGACAAAGATTAGTATGACAATTGAATCGGTGAGTGCAGAAACAACGTAAGTCACAAAAAATGCAATAATTCGTAATTTATTTAAACTAGCTTAGAAAGGCAAGATGCGTGTTGAGTAGAGAAACCACCAAAATTTGAAAATCAGGACTAACGTTGTTTCTGCACTCACCGATTCAATTATAAACGCTAGTCGCCCGCATAGAGAAACCCATGGCAAGACATTCCACTCCCTCTATTCTCTTTACCTACTGTTAAATTGGTAAAATGCAGTTACAATATTTTACGTGAAAGACATACATATGTATATTCGTTTCCAGCCAAGCCTTGTACTATGCCATGATAACGCCAGGTGTAATTAGTTCCGGTGAAATATATTAGATAGAAATTACGTTATTAATATTACCTACTGGGGAGAGCGAAGAAAAGTAAGATTTTTTTCGAATTAACAAACTAAAAGCAAACCATTTTTTTTTATATTTAGAAAATTATAAAATACGTCAAAATTCAAGATATGCCAGATCGAGTCCTTCTACTTATGTTTAAATTTTTTATATGTTTTCGAATTCATAGTTTTCTTAATAAAGTACGGTAGCTTTATTTCCTTTGGCAAGAAGAGAATAGAGAATAATTTAATGATACATAATAATTTTTCGACGTTATAAAAAACATAAAAAATATAATAATATAATATCACTTACCAAACATACTCCATATATATCACATAAAACTAATAATAATTGTACGCAACTATATCTAAAGAATTATTCCATTTATGCGACCGTTGAAAGAAATCACGTGTTGTATTCGCCACGCCGATACAGCGACCTGGACGACACGATCCGGGGCGAACAAACTAGTCTAGAACAGTTTGCTCATCCGGTCGGGTCGCCTTAGCCACCAAAAGAAAGCCCAAGAAAATGTCCAAAAACAACACCAAAAAATGTAAAAAAAACGTGTTTTACGCTCAAAATAGAAAAAAATATAGAATTTCTTGACTCCAAATGTCGTAAAACTAGTTGCAGATATATTAAAATAGTCTCTAGTGATTTAAGTTCTAAGTAATTTAGGTATCAATGTAATTCCAAGACATCTACCATGTAAATCGCACACGGTTCGTTTGGACAAGCGTAGGCTGCGCACGCGCAGGCAGCTCTGCCTCCATCTTAACACTGTTTGAACAAGTGTTTTTTCTGAAACAATACTCAACTTTTCTACTATAACGTTACTGTGATAACGATATATCGTTTGTTACGTAAACGTCTATATTATTTATGCCCTTTTAAATTTAAATGAAATTGTACGAATCGTTGGATTTTGCAAGAATTCATTTTTTCAGTCTGTAGCTAGTTTTTCACATTATATTGGAATTATTTTTTAAATATGTTATCCTTAGTCTCTGAAAATATTGAATTTCCATGTTAAGGGTATAACACTGTCCAGAAATAGAGTTATAGTTAATTTATATTTGTTAGAAATAATCACGGGAGTACAGTAGCAAAATTTTTCTATAATCTATTAGAAGATCTCGGCATGTCTATAATTTATTTGCTATTTCAAAGGTGACATTAGTAATGTTTTGAAATTTGGTTAGCTTGGCGGCAAGCATTAAATCATATTAATGGAGTCCCTTGAGATACATCTGGGTCGCTTTAAACACCGCTCTGAGCATCTCTTCCTGTATGGCTCGAGCACGGCATCGATTCAGTGAATCTATAGGCCAAGGAGCTTATTGTTATTTCCCATTTCAAAGATAGTGCCCTTTAGACGGATTGTAACATCGAACTTTGTCAATAAACCGGGGATATAGGTATATATTTAAATACTGGAAATGGTATTTTACTCATGAGTTACGCCACAACTATGCCACGACAGCTTATTTCATTTTAAGCTTTAAAAAATGCTTATAGATACAAACGTAGGTATTGTATATATTAGGTATTTGTTTAGTTAATATAAAAAAAAATACTTCGTATACATCTTTTCCAAGCGTGAATAAGTTGATAAATCGAAAGTTCAGGACAGACATTTTTGAGTTTAAATGTTATCTACATACATACATAGCTTCACGCTGTATCCCGCATATAGCAGGGTAGGCAGAGGTAGCCTAGTGTTAAGATACTCTGTTCCCCACTTTCCGCCGACTCAATTGCGTGCTGAATGACGGAATTCAACGCCGCGCTTTGCCAGGAAATGAAAAATTCCATTTCCTGGAGTGGGAATCAAACCCACAACAAATTTTATCTATAATTCTGTTTTTATGTTACATAAATATTTATTTACGTCAATCTGTTCACTTTCTTGAAATATTTATATTTAGTTCATGAAAAATTTATATATATTTTTACAAATTGGCCTATAAACTTATTCACTTAGTACGCATATATCATAAATGCTAGGCTTTTTTCAAAAAACCTTAAATATAATTCAACAATGTTCAGTAAATACAAGTGTGAGGCGAGAAGGCGACCCACATAGCGTCGTACGTAGGAATGGCTATTGCTTTATCGATATTGATAAAGTTAACTACCGGCGGCAAGCGCGAGCGCTGCGCCGTGAAATCGGTACGATGTGCAATTAGTGTCTGGATTACTTTTATATTATTATTTTTTTTTTTAACTTCACGCTGTATCCCGCATATAGCAAAGTAGGCAGAGGAAACCAGAGAACCTAGTGTTAAGACACTCCATTCTCTTTCAACAATTTCGTTCCCCACTTTCCGCCGAATTGAGGCTATTCGTGTTGAGTGGCGGAACTCAACGCCGCGCTTTGCCTTGTTACCAAACCCAAGAAATGAAAATATAAAATTTTACATTTCCTGGAGTGGGGGAGGAGTCGCATTTTCAGTCGCACGCTTGTGCCTCTGCGCCACGACAGGCGTTATTTTATTTATATTATTTTATTTTATGTTGTCGTAGTGCTGGGACTGCATCTGACTATACATGTGAGAGGTTCTAGGTTCGATTCCCACTCAAAATGACAATATTTATTTTCATCTTTTCGATGCGGTAAGGCGCGTCGTTGAGTTTTGCCACTTAACATGTAATGCCTCAAATTCCGACGAAAAGCGAACGACGGAGTGTCTTATCATTAGGTTCTTACTGAGTACTATGAAGGATAAAGCGTGAAGCTGATTTCTTTTATTTCTTTTATTTTTTAATAGCCTGTACTTGTGATAACAGACGCAAAATATTGTGCCTATATTACATATAGTAGAGAAACCATGAATTAGTGAAGTAAAAAAAGCAGTGTCACACTTTATTCCACATAGTAGGGTAGTCAGTGAGAACCTAGTGTCAAGACACTCGTGTCTCCTGCTTTCTGATTGAATTCAAGATGTTGTGTGTGCGCAACTTAACTCCGTGTTTTGTCTTACCTATTGGTAAGGAAGAAATGAAAATAATTTAAATATGATCAATCCCCCCAATTGGAGCTCAAATCCTCAACCAATTACACGTTTATAATCAGAGTTTTTTTTTATAGGTAGGACAAGGCAAACGAGCGTTCGGGTCACCTGATGGTAAATGATCCCTGCCGCCCACGGCCCCGTGTAACACCAAAGGAGCTACAGGTGCGTTGCCGCCCTTTAAGGTGGGTGTAAGCGCGCTTTTTGAAAGTACCCATTTCGTATCGACCTGGAAAAGCTGCCGCAACTAAGTCATTCCACAGTTCAGTGGCACGTGGAAGGAAATTCTTTCGAAACCGCACAGTACTAGTAGTAATCAGAGTTTTGATATAAGTAATTTTTTTCGTACATTTAAAGCACAGATACATCGGACTAGCTGCAGCTGTTACGCCTGGTAATTTTTACAAGCAATGTTTTCCAAGTGCAAATTTGTATTTTATTTTGAAATATGTCTTTGGCTAACTTACTTAAACGTCTGTTTCCAAAAATGTATTTCCAAATACTAAAATATACGCGATTAATCCGGTTAAAATAATTTATCCGGATAAAATAATTCTAAAAACCGCGAAAATCAAAGAACTCGTTAGTGTAACCAGCTCGCCCAGTTAGGCAAGCCGGTAAATTAAGGCAAACCGATGTATGTCTAGTGAAGCCGGTATATATATTAAGGAAAGCCGGTATAGGATGTGAAGATATTTAGTAATTTCACAATACAATATTGGCGATGAACTTTCTTTTAAGTCTATAAGATGCCAGAGCTTGTTTTTTTGCAATTTTATGCCCAATATTTTCCTGGTGACCTTTTTTTTTGCTCACACGCCTTGCTTGATTTTTTTGATTTTTTTTTGAGCTTCACATATTCCTGGCGAGCTTGTTTTTTAGGCTTCATACTTGTAATTTGAAAACTTAGGCAAGCCGGTGGGAATCGAGTTGTGTGGACGCCTTGCCACTGGAGTACATTTAAATTAAAAAAAAACAGCTTCACGCTTTATTCCGCAAAATAGTCAGAGAGAACTTAGTGTCAACATACTCCGTGTTTTAGGCAAACTCAACACTGCGCTGTTTTACCATAGCGATCTTCAAGTGGGAATCGAACCTACAACCAATCGCTTTTACAGTCAGACATCCCACTGCACCAGGATACCCTCACAATTAAATCACTCATTATTTTAAATACTGTATTATAAACTTTTTTGCAATGAAAATTAACTTATAAATAAAAAAAAATATTGTAATGTAAATGGTTTTAAAGAAAATTACAATAAAGTAGCAAAAAATGTGAGTTTTAAATATCATAATTATTTATATTCATTTAAAAAATAATTATTTAATGACATTGCGACATAAAAATAATCATATAACCTTCACCCAATCATATCTTCAATAATATTACACTTATACGATTTTTAATATTTCTATTTAGTATTCACTTAGGAAAAAAAACAATTTTTTTGAATACTAACAAATATTTTAACGTAACGGGACTCGAACCCGCGACTTTTAAAAATCGACACAGATGGAAGCTTCCTAGAGGTGTGGGTTCGGGTCCCGTTGAATCATACGTTCATTCGTTCAAAAAGTTCAATTTTTTTGTATACGTTTTCTAATAATAAAGATTTTGACAAAAAAAGAAAACCAATTTTAAAAGGTACTAAACAGTACAATTATTAAAATTCTATTCTTCAGGCCTCTTAACTAAATTTAATTGGGATTTAATCAGAAACACGATTAACACCGTTTTACCTTTTATAAAATACAATAAATTAATGGTGGATTTATTAGGAAATAAGGGATACCAAAAAATGAGATCCAAGAAAATTTGGGGGTCATGTTATAAAAAAACAAGCTCAAAAAACTATGAGAGCTAAAGTCAGGTCGCCACGAAAATTTTGAAAGTACGTCTGCAAAAAAACTTAGCATCCTATCCACATATACCGGTTTCCCTAAATATACCGTCTTCCGTATATATTTACTGGCTTACATTTTCAAAATTTTCATACACCACCATTGCTAGCTATCCCACCCCTCCCAAGGAAAGTTTTGCAGCAATATACATTAAAAAATACAGTCGAAATGAGAACCTCCTCATTTTTTGAAGTCGGTTAAGAATGTTTTAATATGCATTTCGTAATTATTAAAGTCTGGAGTTATATTTAACATCACACGTGGAATTAGTTTACAATTCTAGTCGACTAGTTATAACTCAAATAGAAGTAATCAAATAACGAGATAAGTTTCTACTATACTAGATTTGGTAGAGATTGGCCACTTATACAAAATATTAAAAAAAAATGAAATGAGACGTAGCCCAGTGGGACAGAATGGGACTAAAAACGCGTTTGGTTATGGATTCGACTCCGGGTAATAATTATATTTAAAATATTTTAATTTCTCCGCTCTGACAAGAAAAAGCGCGGCAAAGAGAGTGTCTTGACACTAAGTTTTCACTAAGGTGAAGTGTGAAGTTGCTTTAAAAAAATATAACAAGCCTGAAATTAAAAGATGAAATAGAGTAAGTGTAACGAAAGTCCGTTGGAATTGAAATTAAATAATGATTTTATAGTATAAACAATAGAAGAAATATAACAAGAGAGGGATTGAAATGCTTCCGTGTTAAAATGTGTATACTCTCCATTTTATTTACTATAGCACTTTAAACGGATTAATGAGACTAAGTGTACACTTTACCGCGATAGAAGTAAAGCAACGAAAATCGAGAAATGACTGTCTTTTTCATTATGACAATTATTTTATTCTACTTTATATTATTTATGTGTAATAACAAACATTACATAAATGTTATACTCCTGCACCTTTTCCTACAGACGTATATTTGTCTCTTTTAGTGTCGCTTTTTCGTTACATCGAATTTCAAACGCCAACGATTGTATAGAAGTTGTACTTCAAAAATACATAATATCTTATATCGTGAGGGAATCGAACCCGCGAATATGTCGAGAATGACAAAAGATGACCAATATTCAACAAGATCACTATATTAACTACATAACAGTACCCCTTCCATACATTCCTCATTTACAATGATGTCATTGATTGCTATCGATTTTGTATGAAATAGACCGGACGGTTAAAAATGGTAACTTGTTTTAATTTTTTATTGTTTATTCATTTTATGTGTTAGTATTTACGCTATAGTTATACAGTGGGTATGTTTATGATATGTAATTTTTTTTTAGCTTTACGCACCTAGCAGGGTAGCAGAGGGAACCTAAGAACCTAGTGTTAAGACACTTCGTTCTCTTAAAATTTCCGTTCCCCACTTTCCGCCGAATTGACTCAACGCAACGCTTTGCCTTGTTACCAGGGCGAGAAAATGAAAATATATTATTTAACATTTTCATACCCTGGAGTGGGAATCGAACCCACAACCTGTCATGTTTACAGTCGCACGTTTGTATCTCTGCGCCACGACAGGCCTCATTGTAATTATTTTCATTTCTCTATATTGATTGAACAAAGCGCAGCGTTAAGATCCGCTATCCAACAAACTATCGCTAAAATGGTCAGAAAGTCAAAAACAGACTATAAAACTAGATTCTGTCCATATAAATAAAAAAAAACAATAAGTAAAGTAATGTAATTAATACTATAAAGCCGAGTTCGGAAATCGACACTAAAATATATAAGTATGACAGATATTTTTACAACATATGTATTAATATACTTAGTTAAGTCACTGGAGGTCATCGCACTGTAGTGGAACAGCCTCTAATTGTAAATTCCAGTATAATAGTTGTAGGTTCGATTTCTACTCGGGGAAATGATATATGTACGTAAATTATTTTCATTTTTTTTTAACTTTACGCTGTATCCCGCATACAGCAGGGTAGGCAGAGGGAATCTGAGAACCTAGTGTTAAGATACCCCGTTCTCTTTCAACAAATCCGTTCCCCACTTTCCGCCAGATTGAGGCATTGCGTGTTAAGTGGCGGAACTCAACGTCGCGCTTTGCCTTGTTACCAAACCCAGGAAATGAAAAATTCCATTTCCTGGAGTGGAATCGAACACACAACCTGTAGCGTTTACAGTCGCACGCTTGCCTCTGCGCCACGACAGACGTTATTTATTTATATTTTCATTTCTTTATCATAAAACGAAGCGCGGCGTTGAATATCGCCTTGAGGACGGAAAGTGGAGAACAGTGTCTTTAGATAAGGTTCTCTTTGTCTAAGCTGCTATGCGTGAAGCTGAAAAAAATACTGGAAATGCAAAGTTATAAAGTAAATGCCCCTTTTGCGCGTCAACAACGCGTTGTCCTGGCAACGTGTATGTCGCTTTATACAATAGTATATGTCAAACGCATGATAGTGTGGTTAACTTTTATTTTATTAATTTGATGTTTTTCTAATGAATTATTACGTAAAATATTGGTATTCTGCACTTCTTCTCCATATAAACTTTAAGTATACCAAATTTCATACTCGTCCATCCGCACAATTTTCGTAAAAATCGGTATGGGTATAAAGTTTTACCTTCACACATTAATTTATAGATCTATTATTATAATAGAGTTTGCTGTTATAAGTTGAAGTTATCGTAATAAAAAATGTCTATTTCCTTAACAGTTATTATATTACATGTAATTTTTGCGTCATAGAGTCATCTTTTATAATACCATGGAGCTTTATACATTTTTCTCATTCTTTTTATGCTACCTGCATAATGATTTGTCTATAGGCTATAATAGACAAACGATATAGGGTCCATAATTTTAGTTTCAAGCAAAAATTAAAACAGTTTTAATTATTTAAACTTCACTATCATGGCAAAATCTTTTTGTTTTCTTGGTCTGTAAGGATGAGAAATCAAAAATATAAAAAAAAATATTTTTTTTTAAACTTATTTTTTCAAAAAAATTCACATTTACTTAGATTTAACAAAAATATTTACATTTAAAGATAAAATAGAGGTCACACACAGTCCAGCGTTATCGCACAAAACAAATTCTCAAACGGGAATACCGGATACCATTGCGAAACCCACAAACAATTATCCTTCTCTTTCCCACCTATAAATAATTCTACCTCACACGAAAACAGCCGATCGTCTGTCCCGCTCGCTCGTATGGAGAGTTCAAGCTACAAATTCTCTTTTGATGCCAAGTTGGAGTCGGACCGAATTAGAAGCTGCATGTCTTTTGCGTTAAAACATAAGTTGAAAATTAAAAAAAAATAAAAATACAGATTATTAAGTGAAAAATGTCATTTTTCAAAGAGAATGCATTATGGCGGGCTTTTATAGATAAAGTGTAATAATTGTTATGTTATTGTGTTTATATTTGTGCAGTGTTTTGTGCATTGGAATTTGAAAATGACTGCACGGAGTCATATTGTTGACGTGAGTATATAATATATTTATTTATAATTAATTATTAATCTTATAAACATGAGTATCTATATATAATATGGTGTAATATTTTTCCTTGTGCACTAATTCCGAGTAGGATGAGTAACAATTATTTGTAATAGATAAAAACCATATAAATAGACGATTTAGAAAGTTAAAATACACGGTTTTCTAGAAAGCCAATTATATTTTCTCGATCACAAAGAACTGGCGCCGTACCAGGTTTCGCATTTTGTTTTTACATTTTATGTCCATACTAATTTATTATTTTGTAAACGTACTTATCTGTAAACAACTTGTGGAATATGTCTTGGCTAAGAATTATTTATATATAATACATAAATATTTAATATTTTTAGTTTAACCGATTTAAAAAATAGTGAGTTCTCACTTAGATTGTTTTTTGTTTTTCTTAATGTGTGTTGAATAGTTTTTGAGTTATTCGTAATAATCTTAGTTTTAGTGCATTTTATTTGGAGTCGGTTTTCTTTTTTCTGATATAATTTTTAATTATTACCTTAAGTAACCTAACGAAGTCCCAATTTGAATTAAATTTATTTATTAGACATTTCAACAATAAAATGCAATTTCTTATAATATTAAATTTGTATATATTTTTAATTATCTATTATAGGTATATAATTAACGTTGATAATATAACTAAGAAACGCTTTAATCGTAAATATTCATTTTTTTTCTGTCGATAATGATATTTCGTTTATCATATTACATATTTGTACAAAAATCATGAAAACCCCTCGTAGTAAGTACAAAGAGGTTGAGGACTGTACTGAGAGGTTGTGGGCGAAACGAATGAAATATACAGAGACCGTAAAGTTTGGCGCTCTTTTTTTTCTGATTAGATACTCCAGAGATAAAGCCTGAAACTAATAAATATATAAATTAATAATTGAGATTTTAACAAAAAAAGTAAACTTATTTACGAATAACTAACTCAAAAATTGTTCTTCAGAACTGAATTTAAATGGGATCACATCAAAAACACTAGCTATCATATAGAATAAGAATCATAAAAATTTGTTCATCCAATAAAAAGTTATGCAGTTAGACATAACAAATACAGTCAAATTCAGTACTTCCTCTTTTTTGAAATCGGTTAAAAATATATCTTAATTATTGGTAACAAATCTATATATAAATACGTGAAGCATAAACATTGGATCTCTTTTTACGAAAATCACGCGGACGAAATAAGAGCATGAAATTTGGCACACTTATAGTTTACATAGAGAAGGAGTGCATAATGCTATTTTTTTTAAATAATGCATAAAAAGTATATTAAATTAATAAAATAAATGTTACACACACTACCATGGTTTCATTCATGTTTATATAAAGTGACATATACATACATTGCTAAAGACAACGCGTTGTTAACGCGCTAGCAACGCTAATATAAATAAATACAATTGCATGTAATAATATTTATGCAATACAAAATTACAAGATAAATCTAACTAAGTACTTTTATAATTGTAACGGAGAAACGTTTCACTATGAAAAACTTCCATATTGTAACAAGATACAAAAAAAATATATATTTGTATTGCACGCTTATTTATTATTTTCCTTATACAATAGTATTATTATACATGATCGTAAAGAACGGTTGTTTATTGTCTTTTTATATTATTACACCACTTAGCACGCAAATCGGTAATTCTGCGGAAAGTGGGGAAAGGAGTGTCTTAACACTAGGTTCTTAGGTTCCCTCTGCCTTACCTGCTATATGCGGGATACAGCGTGAAGCTAAAAAAATAATATTATTACGAAAGCTTTATTCTTTTCCTATATGTTTTTTTAAATGTCAAATAAACAAAAGAATGGCTTACTTTATCTTTGTCTACGATCACAAAAAATATGTTAATATGTTATATTTTTAAATATTCTTTTTTAACCTTTATATCGATTAGGTAATTGAAATTCAAAATGTGTGTTTTAAATAT
>JAKGSA010002611.1:0-15340 GCA_033558755.1 Philaethria dido
GAGAACTTTCCATTTTACAATTTAAAAAAATTGTAAAAAGACGTTTGTGTGTTAAAGGTTATTACCTAATTAGTGATTTTATAAATGATAACACACCTTGGGAATGAAATGCTCGCTCCAGTCTGTTTCAAAGGTATCATTGCCAATAATAAAGAATTGTAAACCATTGTCGAATATAAAAAACAAAAAAAAAAAGTCCCGCTGAGTTTCTTGCGCCGGTTCTTCTCAGGTCTGAGGCATTAAATTTAGTGAACCGGTGGTAAATTATTTGACGTTCAAAAAATGAAGCTTGTAACTTCTTATTTTGAATAAAATTATTTGACTTTGACTTTGACTTTGTAACTGTAAAGTTTCATCTAGATCCGTTCAACAGTTCTTGTGTGTTAAAGTAACAAACATCCATATATTTCATTTATTTAAAGCTTTTTGACGGACATAACTAAAAAATAAATAAATTTAACTAACGCATTACACTTAACTTCTTTTTATTATCGTGAGGAAATTCGTTCGATACCGGCCCGATTGGGGACTCGGATGGGTTATGTGGGACTCTAACGGCAGATGTCGTCCGTATACCCACTAAAACCTCACGGTGCTCCTCCTCGCCCGCTACTAGCTTAGGCACGGGTGCACTTCAATCTTTCATGGAAAATGTAGAAATATTTAACTTAATATAAATATTTACATCAACAGAATTGAACCCACGACCTGTATACTCAATAACATTGTAAATAACTTCAAATTACTATTCACCATGAGGTCAGATACTCAGATGTACTCGGAGCCTACCTTTCTAAGCTTATTTTATTACTATCTCTTCCTGTTTCAATAACGAATTATGTAAAAACTCTTTGAAAACTCAATTAGTATAATTAAGAAAAAAAACGAATTTCAATAAAACACACTAAGTCAAATGATTATGAATAACTCAAAAACTAGCAATATATACACACATACATAGCTTCACGCTGTATCCCGCATATAGCAGGGTAGGCAGAGGAAACCTAGTGTTAAGACACTCCGGTCCCCACTTTCCGCCGAATTGAGCCAATGTGTTACCAAACGCAGGAAATGAAAAATTCCATTTCTTGGAGTGGGAATCGCACCCACAACCTGTCGCGTTTACAGTCGCACACATGTGCCTATGCGCCAGGACAGGCGTTATATATTATATTTTATAAATGAAAAAGAAAATAATGCATAGCAATTCCACAATAATATCTACATACAACACAATCGACTTTCTAACAAGATGACAATATAACCGATGTTGGTAACTTACGTAAGTGCAGGTTCAAATCAATTGACCGCGGAAAGATGAATGTAGTCATGACAGCAAAGATCATAATTCTAAATAAATTTTATGCTTATGCATAAAAATATATTAAATTAATAAAATAAATGTTACACATACTACCAAGGTTCGACATCCATGTTTATATAAAGTGACATATACGTTGCTAGGCAACGCGTTGGTAACGCGTCAACGGAGACACTAGTATGCTTAATTCCCAAAGTAGAAATTAAACTGGATTCCGCCCGAAAAAAAATGCGTGTCGAGCGTAACTGAACGCCGCAAGTCGCTTTTTACATAACCAAGACATTTTCAACATTACAGGTCGTGTTCTCCCAGGATCTGCCCCAGAAGAAGGTTCCCTGCAAGTATCAGGCTCATTTTCGTACATAGGTGATGATGGACAGACATACTCCATCAGCTACACTGCTGATGAAAACGGCTACCATCCGGTTGGTGATCACCTCCCCACTCCACCACCCATTCCTGAGGCAATCTTGAAGAGCTTGGAACTGACAGCTGGAAATGATGGTAAAAATTTGGAAAATGATATAAGTTTATAAATATTAATGGGTTTTAGTATTTGTTTATTTCGTGGGGTGAATAAATGACTAAGTTAAATTTAATTCAAATCAAAGACGTAAAGCAGAATTCAAACATAAAAGTTAAATTTTAAAAACCCTTTCATGAAAATTAAGCCTTTTTTGACTTATTAACTAATTCATGGCTGGTACAGATACAGATATATATAAGGTATAAAAAATATATTGTAAATAAACTGTTCATTCAGTTAAGTTAAATTTGTGTGCCATGACGAAGCAATGAGACAGCGTCTGGCTCTATTGGTTGTGGTCGATCACCACTCGAGGGAATTACTGTATATAAAGTATTTCCGTTTCTCCACTCTGATAATAGAAAAAAGCAAGTAATAGCGTAGCGTTAACTTCCACCACTTACAGGCAATCCTCAAATTCAGGTAGAAACTAAAGAACAGAGTGTCTAGACATAAGTTTGTCTATGCCTACCTGAAAATCAATAATTTTAAATCATATACATTTACCACAATGGCTTAATGAATGAAAAATAAACTCAGTCAATCAGTCAGTCATCTAAGTTTCTAATATAAGTCTATATTTGTTAAAGGACAATACAGCAGACAGAAGAGCAGTTACGACGCTGACGCCGGTTACTAATACTGTAACTATATAGCATATTCAATTTGTAAAGTCGGGTAACACCAAAAATCGGATAATTTACGGCAGTATTTCCTGCCCTGACCTCATCCAGTTAACGGCTACTTTACCCTTTCCCCTGTTAGTGTTATTCAACTACAAAACAACCAACGTCTCCAAGACTATAGCTTCACGCTGTAACCCGCACATAGCAGGGTAGGCAGAGGGAACCAGAGAACCTAGTGTTACACTCTGTTCTCTTTTAACATTTTCGTTCCCAACTCTCCGCTGAATTGAAGCATTGCGTGCTGAGTGGCGGAACTCAATGCCGTGCTTTACCTTGTCATACGTTTTCAAACGGTAAATATTAGAAATACCCGATTTTTGGAGTCACCCTAATTTGTAAGGTGTAATAAGAAATAGTCATGAATCGTCTTAACTATATATATTTGTACATAAGATTGATGAATGTTTTTGATTACACAACGGCCAGTACTTAGTGTATATTTTTAATAAAAAAAAATGAAATAAATTTGTTTTGTTTTAATATGAAAACCCTATTTATTTTTTTTATGGAGAATATTTGAAGTAATAACATATAAAAGCTAGAAGTCTAATGTCTAGTTTCAAGTAATACGAGTACATATACATAGCTTCACGCTGTATCCCGCATACAACAGGGTAGGCAGAAGGAACTTAGTGTTAATACACTCCGTTCCCCACTACCCACCAAATTGAAGGATTGCGTACTGAGTGGCGAAATTCAACGCCACGCTTTGCCTTGTTTCCAAACCCAGGAAATGAAAAATTCTCCTGGTATATGCGGGATACAGCGTGAAGCTATGTATGTATGTATGTATGTATGTTCAAGGTAGTCATTTTTATGTTTAAATTATATATATTCATACATTTAGTTTTATGTTATTTCAATTTTTATGTGCCTGAAAAAAATGATTGTATTTTTATTTTATTATTTAAAAATGTACATATACGTCAACTTATTAACTTATTCACGCTCGGTACGTTTTACAACATAATAAATTTAGACGCCTGTAGTAAATGTTACAGCAAATAGTTAAATTGAGTTATTGCACTAAAAAAATAGCAGGCGTAAATAATGATACTTAAGTTTGCTACTCTTTCTTAAGATGTAGATGAAATTTTACAATAACATTATATATATATATATATTTTTTATTGGTAACGGACGGCAAACGAGCAGAAGGACCACCTGATGGTAAGTGGTTACCTTCGCCCATAGACATCCACAACACCAAAGATGTTGTAGATGCGTTGCCAACCTAGAGGATACTGATGGAAGGGGGGACAATGTAGTAGTCCACTATCAGAACCACCACATTTTGGGGAAAGGATGGGTGGGAAAGGGGAAAATCTGGCTTACATGCCATCGAACCGGAACACATCATTAGATATTTGGCGGTTCGTCTTTGACATGATAGTGGTCGCGAGCCAGTCGGAGGACGAACCTCCTACCACCTAAAAATAACATTGTACAAAAGTTTATATAATTTGATCATAACGATTTTACCATTAATGAATTCTAATAATATTTTTAGAAACCGTATAAAAAATAGAACGTAGCGTGACTGACCACTAAGCCAAATCTAAGATACTAACTAAGCTTTGCTAACAACGAAAATAAGCTGTAACGCACGCAAGCCGGCAGCCGGCAACGCACCTGTAGCTCCTCTGGTGTTACACGGGGCCGTGGGCGGCGGGGATCACTTACCATCAGGTGACCCGAACGCTCGTTTGCCTTGTCCTTTCCATAAAAAAAAAAAAAAAAAAAAAAAAAAAAAAAAAAAAAAAACAAGCGTATAAGATTTTGGACATAGGTGGAAAAGAACGTATGGCTTAGCAGTCTGAGTGCTTGGACTGTTTCCAAGCCGGTTCGAATCTCAAATTGTTTTTCTATTACGAAATGTATGATTAATACTAAAGTATGAAAATAGTCCCGCTGAGTTTCTTGCGCCGGTTCTTCTCAGGTCTGAGGCATTAAATTTAGTGAACCGGTGGTAAATTATTTGACATTAAAAAAATGAAGCTTGTAACTTCTTATTTTGAATAAAATTATTTGACTTTGACTTTGACTTTACACTAATTAAAAGCATTAACAATAATTTTAAATTAAATTTGTCTTATATACAGGAAAAAAAATATATTAATATATATTGTAAAGAGGAAACATGACGTTTGAATTTAAAATTATAATAATTGCTTTATTTTAATAGTTATTTTAATAAGAGGCCAGTGCGAGTCAGAGGTCGTGGCGCAGAGGTTCAAACAAGCTTAGCAAATACTATTGGTTATGTCCGGAAAGAAAGTATTTATTACTGGCGGACAAATCATTTTTACAATTTCTGAAGCGGCATCTTTTAAATTTCATGCCCTACTGTTTATTAATCTATCTTAAGAAGGTAAACCATCAACCTATAAGGAATGTCATAAAAGCATGAATTTATGACTATTTTTTTTCAACTTCACACTGTATCCCGCATATAGCAGGGTAGGCAGAGGGAGCCTAGTGTTAAGACACTCCGTTCTCTTTCAACAATTCCGTTCCCTACTTTCTACCGAATTGCGGCAATGCGTGCTGAGTGCTGGAACTCAACGCCGCACTGTGCCTTGTTATAAAACCCAGGATATGAAAATACGAAACTTTACATTTCCTGGAGTGGGATTCAAACCCACAGCCTATCGCGTTTACAGTCGCACGTTTCATCATCATTGTCGTGCCTCTGCGCCACGACAGACGTTACATAATACTATATATAAAATAATTTTCTAGCATTACATTTCGCCAGGAGTTTTTTTTTAATAAAAAATCTCCTCGCATCTAATTACGTACATGTCATAAAACATTGAAGACACCTCAACCCTATTTAGGGACAAAAATGTGTTTGGGTTGAGATTAAGAAACCATCGACGATCTATAAGCACCTAAGAATCGTCAAAATACATATACCTGGGAAATTACAAATAATAATTTAAACGCTTGTCGTGGGGCAGAAGCACAAGCGTGCGAGTGTGAACGCGACAGGTTGTGGGTTCGATTCCCACTCCAGGAAATGGAATTTTTAACTATCCTGTTTTTTCCCGGTTTGGTAACAAGGCAAAGCGCGGTGTTGAGTTTCACCACTCAGTACATAATGCCTCAATTAAGCGGAAAGTTGGGAACGGAGTGTCATAACACTAGATTCCCTCTGCCTACCCTGCTATATGCGGGATACAGCGTGAAGCTATGTATGTATGTATATTTAAAGAATCTGTCCAAAGAACATAGTTTAAGACAAAAACGTCGTTTTTTGTCGGTACGTTAAAACACATGTGCAAACAGCAAAGCGGGAGGTCGCGTATGTTTATTTAAGCTACTAAAATTCAGTGGTTTTTAATCTTTCGCAATTATTAAGGTATTTTAAATATTTGATGTATATATATATCATAGTTATTATGATTAACGCCTGTCTTGGCGCAGTGGCACAAGCGTGCGACTATAAGCGCGACAGGTTGTGGGTTCGATTCCCACTCCAGGAAATTGAATTTTTCATTTCCTGGCGTTGAGTTCCGATATTCAGCACGCAATGCTTCTATTCGGCGAAAAACGGGGAACAGAGTGTCTTAACACTAGGTTCCCTCTGCCTACCCTGCTATATGCGGGATACAGCGTGAAGGTATGTATGTTATTATGATTTTTTTTCTGCAAAAAAATTGGGTAAATATAGACAATATAGTCACCTTTAACCAAAAATTAACAAAAACAAATCGTATTTCTTTTCTCGTTTTTATCCAATTCTTTTCTTGTTTTTATCCAATCGCACGGCAGTGCGGGATAAATTAAAGAAAAGAAATATGATTTATTTTTGTACCCTGCTGGGTAGATAGAGAGAGCATAGTGACAAGCCACATCGTTCACCGTTCTTAACGCCGCGCTTTGTTTTGTTACTTTATAGTGCTTGCTTTATAGCAAGGAAATGAAAATTGAATTCCCTGGAGTGGGAATCGAACCTACAACCTATCGCGCTTACAGTCACACGCTTATGCCTCTGCGCCACTGAATAAATAATTGCAATGTCAGTGCAAGTAGAACATGTCATTGACCACTTATCACAGGGGAATGGGAAAGCCGTGTGAATTTAGAATTATGATTTTAACAAAAAACGAGGACTAACTTCACTGAAAAGTAACATTATTATGAATAGCTCAAAAACCACTTTCCGCCGAACTGAGGCATTGCGTGCTGAATGGCGGAACTCAACGCCGCGCTTTGCCTTGAGGTTTTCAATACTAAGAAACGGTACATAATTACAACATATGTTATATTCTTCCTGTTAATTTTTTTTGTGTAGTGTTCAATAAGAACTCAGTGTCAATATATTCCATTTTAACGTGCTAATGTCTCGACTATTGCGTATCGATATGCGGAGATGAACCCCGCGAATTACCAAAGCGATGAAATAAAAATAATAAACTAACAGGACTATCAGTTGCATGAGAGTGCCGTAAAACAAAATTATATTATTATAAAAATGATTAATTATTAACATTTTAAAAAAATATGAATATTGGGTTTTTTTTTGTATAAATACAAGGAAAAAAATATTACTCAAATTATCAACTTCCTGTATTCATATAACTGGACGAATTCAGCTTAAATTAGACGTACAGATAGCAGATAGCTAGAATGCAGTTAACTGTATGTACTAATAACAATTATTAAAAAATTTAAACATTGAAAATATTAAACATTGAAAAATTTAAATGTTGAAAGAGAACGGAGTGTGAACACACTCCGTTCTCTCCCCCTTTCCTGGAGTTCTCTGGTTCCACTCTACCTGCACCCCGCTTTATCAGGGATCTGGCCAATAAAGTTTAAACCATTAAACTGAGGCCGATCGCGGCTGACTACAAGCGTGTGACTGTAAATGCGAAAAGATTATTGGTTCGATTTACTCTAGGAAGGCCAGAAATATTAAATATTTATAATAATTAATGCTTTCTTTTCAATTATTATGAATATGAAAATATCGTTTGATAAAATTCACCCAGTAAAAATATATGCACTCACATACAGCACACATTAAAAAAATACAGTCGAATTGATAGCCTTTCTCCTTTTTTTAAGTCAGTTAAAAATAATAATTATAGCCAATTTAAATGGAACCGCAAACAGTTGGGGCAATAAGACCAAATTGAAATTGAAAGTAACCAACCGTTACAGTAATATCTGGTAGATATGTATGTTGAAGATAAATTGACCATGCGGACTCCGTTTACATTGTCTCGTGCAGATTTGTTTAAAAAATAAATGTTAATATATTTTTTAAATAATTTTTTTTTGCATTATGGTTTCTACAAAAGACGTCTTTTAAATAAAACTCTATCAACCGGATTATTTGTGTTTATTTAGGAGGTAGAGTTTACCTGTTTTGCAAGTGGAGTCTACCTGTGACCACGGACTACTATAAAGTATTTGAAACGTCGGGTTCCAAAAATATGTTTCCAAATATTAACATAGACGCATTTGAATAGTTTCATTTAACACATGTATCCATCAGTTTTTTTTTGGATTATCCCAATTATAATAAGTCTAAACTAAAGATGTCAGTAAAATAAATTTGAGCTCGATCAGACGCTGGATTATCTTTATAAACTATTTTTATAAATATACATGAAATTACAAAAAAAAAATTGTAATTTAACAAGATTTAAACCTAGTTCTCGGTCTAATTGATCAGAAGATCACATTTTGACATAAGAACATCAATATAACTGGTACAATTTGATTTTGTTAGCACCTTTGTAAAATAGAGCACTACGACTGCTGGTGTTCGGCTGGTATTTTTTATTTTTGTACCTACAGAATATCTTATGATTTTTTCTTATGAATTAGATAATATTATTATGTACTATTACTCAAAAACGTACAAAAATATATTTTTTATTTTGAGTTGGATTAAGTATAAAACATGCGGTGTTTAGTTTCTAAAACTGTATTTTAATTATTTTAGTATATTATTGTTGAAAATTTATTGATAATTTAACCGTTCAAAGGGGGCAAAAATCGGGTATAAACGTTTCTATAGAAACGAAGTTTTATAGCTTTTATACAATAATTAGGATTTAACAAAAGAAAACCGACTTTAATTAAAATGCACTTTAAAGTGCCATTATTACGAATAAATCCTAAACTACTCGCAAATCTTAATAAAATTTAATTGGGACTTGGATTGGATTGGAAATTGGGGAAGTAAAAAGCTATGCGGTAACACATATAACAAAACCATCGAATTGAGAACCTCCTCCTTTTATAAATCGGTTACAATATATAAAGCTTATTCATTAAGTGCGATGATATTTCTGGATGATATTTCTGGTAGGAGATTTCAAAACCATTAAATACTAGCTCAGGTATTCCATGTATTATCACATTGATTAGATAGGTATCATAACACTATTATAACGTAGCAAGATAATGAGAATTCGATAGTCGCGGTAATACTGCCTAAATTATTCACTATGCTGTGGGTGACGCACCTTTATTGTTCTCTGGTTCTATTATACAAGTATGATAGTTTACGTTAGACTTTACGTTTTGTCCTGGATAGCAGGGTAGAAGTGAACCTTAACACCTGACGTGGCGCAGCGGTAAAAGCGTACGACTGTAAACGCGACAGGTTGTGGGTTCGATTTCCACTCCACGGAATGGAATTTTTCATGTTCTGGGCTTGGTAACAATGCAATGCGCGGCGTTGAGTTCCGCCACTCAGCACGCAATGTCTCAATTCGGCGGAATAAGATGCGGCGGATTATTGTGAAGACGTCACTGTTACGTTCATAGATGTATTCAAATTAACTATATTATAAAATAACCAATAATTATAATTCAATTCTATTCTTATATGGTCATAGACAATACTTATATATATACGAGTAAACTATAATATGTATAGTACAAATAAAATAAATAAATAGTCATCTGGTTTTCACGTAACGTTACATTGTAAACGGGATCTCAGTCAGTCGCTTGTAGAAGTTCAAGCGTTGCTTAGTGTTTCCTAAGCTCTGATACAGTGCGGCAATGAAAGTGTGTTTAATATTTATTATTTGGATTTCTTTCATATATTTAGGGTATGGAGCTCAGGTTGGTAGTTTTTTTGTCTTTTTTATATATTACTTGTTTCAATTCGACGGAAAGTGGGGTAAGGAGTGTCTTAACACGTCGGTTTTCAGATTCCCTCTGCCTACCCTGCTATATGCGGGATACAGCGTGAAACGATGTATCCCGCATATGTATGTTCTTTTACCTTTAGAGATAGAGAGTTTGGTACCAAATAAAAGTTTTTACATACATATGCATACATACATACAAAGCTTCACGCTGTATCTCGCATATAGCACCCTGCTATATATATGGAACCAAGATGGAACCTAGTGTTAAGACACTTCATTCCCCACTTTTCGCCGAATTGAAACATTGCGTGCTGAGTGGCGGAACTCAACGCCGCGCTTTGCCTTGTTACCAAACCCAGGAAATGAAAACATCCATATTTTGGGGATGGAAAGCGAACCCACAACCTGTCGTGTTTACAACGTTTCTGCGCCACGACAGGCGTTAAAATAGACTTCAAATAAAATGTCCTAACTAAATCTAAAAGTACAACTTATATTTAGAACAGAACTAAATTTAAATTGGACTACATCAAAAGCACTAGCTATCATATAAAAAAGAATCATCAAATTTGGTTCATTCAGTAAAAAGTTTGCGGTATCACATAAAAAATGATAAGGTCGAATTGAGAGTGATTTTTTGAAATCGTTTAATAAAATTTCTAATCTAAACCGCTGATAATAATTTTAATATATGTTTTAATTAAAAAGCATGTTTGTTTATCTATATATAAATACGTGAAGCTAAAACTTTTTTTTTACGTAAATTACGCGGACAGAGGAGCATGAAACTTGGCACACTTATAGTTTATATAGCGAAGAAGTGCAGAATACTAATATTTTTTTAAATAATACATAAAAAGTATATTAAATTAATAAAATAAATGTTACACACACTACCATGATTGGACATCCATGTTTATATAAAGTGACATATACGTCACTACGCAATGCGTTATTAACGCATTTACGGGGATACTAGTAATATAAAAATATATCAAGACACTGTTCTCCGCTTTCCCTCCTATTTCGATATAAATATATTTTGGCCTCAAGTTGCAATCGAACCCACATCTATACCGTTTACAGAAGAAGCTCTCCGACTGTGCCACGATGACCTTAACTGAAATATTATATTATATTTATCGTTTTTAATACGTTTTTCCTCAACTCTGAGATAACCTAATATAAAAACCTAAAATAATCAATCTATATACACAAAACGCATGAATTACTGAGTGACTGACAGACAACGTACACGCGAAACTACTGCACTTAGGAACATGAAATTTGTCATATTGACACCTTGGAGAGTGTTGGGGAGCACTAAGTAAGGATTTCTGGAAATTTCAATGAAAACGGGAATAAACGGGATTTTTGGTTTTATAGAGCATGTAAAGTCGCTGGTTACAGCTGGTATATGTATGTCACCTTCATAATTTAACATTTATCAAGCTTGAGCGTTTGACATACATATATGACGCAAACAGTGAGGTAATTCATGATATTAAGTTATGTCATTGTTGAGGAAGGATATTTGTAAATATATACATACATATACACATCCTAACTTATTAGTTATATTGTAGGATTGTTTGTTACACCTTCACGCTAAAACAACTGAACCGATTATCGTGAAACTTTGTACATATATTATTAGAGGTATTAAGAATAACAACATAACGCCTGTCGTGGCGCAGAGGCACAAGAGGTTCGATTCCCACTGCAGGAAAAGAAGTATTTTCATTTTCTGGGTTTGGTTAGAAGCGCAGCGTTCAGTTCCGCAACATTCAACACGCAATACCTCAATCTGGCGGAAAGTGGGCAACGGATTTGTTTAAAGAGAACGGAGTGTCTTAACACTAGGTTCTCAGGTTCCCTCTGCCTACCTTGCTATATGCGGGATACAGCGTGATATTTAAAAGAAAGAAAAAAAAAGCGTAACATAAGATACTTTTATTTACAAATATATATATATATATATATATTTAAAAAAATAACAGTGATGATGGTTTGTCAAAATTAAAAAATCTAGCTGCTTCAACGCCTTCAAATAAACGCATATACGCACTATACACTATAGTATGTAGTATGTACTGACATTGACCACGAGCGAAGCCGCGGGTAACAGGTGGTATATAAAAATCTTCAGGCCGTCACTGACTGACTGACAGATAACATACAATCGACATACTTACCTTTCTTCATTTGGTATTAATTAAATAATATTATTTTATTGATAAGAAGAAATATCTAAAATGTTCAAACTCTTTTAAGAACTACTTATCTATGAAAATCATATTTTAATTCCTTGGCCTAGTTAATAAGAAAAAAAAATAACATAAAGTAAGAACCACGTCAGATAAAGTAAGAACGAACGTCTGTAGAGATCAGAATAATAATTAAAAAAAATACTAATAAAACGCCTGTCGTGGCGCAGAGGCACAAGCGTGCGACTGTAAACACGACAGGTTGTGGGTTCGATTCCCACTCCAGGAAATGGAATTTTTCATTTCCTGGGTTTGGTAACAAGGCAAAGCACGGCGTTGAGTTCCGCCACTCAGCACGCAATGCCTCAATTCGGTGGAAAGTGGGGAACGGATTGTCTTAGCACTAGGTTCCCTCTGCCTACCCTGCTATATGCGGGTTACAGCGTGTAGTTAAAAAAAATACTTTAGCTCTCCGGTCTCTCTGTAGGAACATTCGTAAAGCTTGAAGCTAAGTGTATTTAGTCATATATACCGGCTTTTTAACGGGAGATAATGTAAGATGGATTCAGACTGTAAACGCGATGATTTGATTGTGATTTTTTGATTTTATGGATTCTATACCCACTCGGGGAATTATTATTTTTGAATTATTTTTATTTTACCTGATCTTCTATGACAAAGTGCAATGAATTCTACCACTAAGTACATATTACCTCTAATTGTTGCGAAATATAGAGAACGGAGTGTCCAGACACCAAATACAATCTGACTGACTTGTCAAGTTTATAAGAATAATAACGAAAGTGAAACGCTTATTGCGACGAACTTTAACTGCATCAAGCTAGTTTCAAGGCATATGTTCCAAACATTTCAACGGAAGACTATAAATAAATACAGTTTAAAAGATCGACTTATTTTTAAACGCCAGATGCAAGTTATGTTAGGATAACGCTGGCGATACTGTTTTTATAGGGCAATAGTTAGAAGAGATATTTAATTTTACTAGTGTCCCCGTAAATGCGTTAGTAACGCATTGTGTAATGACGTATGTGTCACTTTATATGAATGGATGTCAAATCATGGTAGTGTGTATAACATTTATTTTATTAATTTAATATATTCTTATGCGTTATTTATAGAAAATATAATTATCGTGCACTCCTTCGCTATATAAAGTATAAGTGTGCCAAGTTTCATGCTCCTCCGTCCGTGTAATTTTCGTAAAAATGCCTCCAAAGTTATTCTTTCACGTCTTTATATATATAGATATTATAACTTGTAGAATTAAGATTTTAACAAAAAGAAGAACGAACAGTAAAATTATTATGTTTAACTCAAATACTCTTCAGATCTTATCTGAATTTAAATTGGAACACATTAAAAGCACTAGCTATTAAATAAAAAAAAATCATCAAAATTGGTTCAAGCAGCATAACTCATGCTGTAACTCATATATATAAAAAAATACAGTCGAATTAAGAATGTCGTCCTTTTCTTGTAAAAAAACAATTCTGATTCTCCCAAAAATTATCTTTTCAGGTGCAGAAAAAGCCAACATATAAGTATGTAACAAAACAAAACGAAATAACAATAAAAATCCTGATCCATATAGACCAGCCATTGACCAAAAAATTAGCTACCATCTACCGGGCGCGTACAAGGAAGAAACTAAAGACCATCTCCCATAAACTCCTAGATGATGTAAGGAAATTATTTGCTTCTCCAAGCCTGAACCAAACGATACATTTCAAGTTGATTGATACCAGATTTCTAAGGAACAATAAAGTGGTCGCTTTAGACGAGAACGCACCTAAATATTTGAAAAGTTACTGTGATTGGCAAAGTGTGAAGAAAATCAATCAGAAAACATGGTACTATTCTGTATTGTTGACTGGCTTGGATCTGTTCCATATGAACAATGGAAGGAAAGTTAAAAGTAATTCAGGTATGATATATAATTTATACTTAACTTAAATATATATTTTATTCGCTTAGGATCTTTAAAATTTGGTTAGGTAGAGAGACTAGCTCGGATAATGGAGGAGAAGCCTACATGTACACATTGTTTGGGTCACAAGTCCCAAGCTTTGATCCGAGTTCCTCTTTCTGTAACGCGATGACTTCGGGACCCGTGGTGAATCCATGGAATGCAAAGAATTTTTTTTCTTTCCTTTGGCACAGTTGACATGTGCCTTACATAAAATAGTGGTTGTAGGTTCTAATTTCATTTGAACTTAGATTTTTTCTTATAACAGAAAAAATCTAAGTTCGTGCTTCGTGAAATTAAATAATGTATACCCTCTCCGCGTAGGCTACAAAAGGGAGACGTGTAAAAACAAGAAATATATAAGTAAAGACCTGTAATCCGAAATATTTATACAGATAAAAAAGTAGGTTTTCCATTTTTTAAATATTAACTATACTGTATTTGCAGGTCGCGGTTACACGAGAGGTATTTGCAACGAAAAGAAAAGTTGCGCTATAATAGAGTGGGATCCGAAACTTGCTGGTTTCTTATTAGCACATGAAATAGGACACAGGTATGCTAAAGTATATTTTATTATTTATATATAGAATAACATCACTCTATTCTCCACTCTCCGTCCTCTCCACCCAAGCACAAGTATATGAAAAAAAAGTTGGGCTTAACTCATTCATCTAAACTTTTTCAATGATTTATTATTTTTTCATTAAGCAAGTTTTAAGTTGTTTCTCATAAGTCTCTTCTAGAATCCATTAAGATTCTTTTTACTTCATAAGGAACGTTACCGCTCGATTCATTTCCATTATCATAAGTGGGTACACTTTAAAATCTCTTCTGTTAGAAATTGTTTGTATGATGATAAAAAAGTAATGACCTATAATAATCATATAGGTATTTTATAAATCTTTGCAGTCATACATGTAAGAAGCTATTTAGCACGTTTACACCGGCGTGTACCATCGGTGGCCCTCACGAGATTGTCTAGAATTTGGGTTTTATAGTAGGATTTTTGGATGTCCAAGGATCGATTTTAACACGTTCACGCTCGTACGATAAGAAAATCTAGCACGCAGAATAAAAAGCGACCCCTCTAAGAAGAAGTTAAAATATATATGTATATATATATATATATATATATATATACATATATTAACTTCACGCTGTATCCTGCATATAGCAGGGTAGGCAGAGGGAACCTAGTGTTAAGACACTCCGTTCCCTACTTTCATCCGAATTGAGGCATTGCGTGCTGAGTGGAGGAACTCAACGCCGCGCTTCGCCTTGTTACCAAACCCAAGAAATGAAAATACTAAATTTTACATTTCCTGGAGTGGGAATCGAACCCACAACCTGTCGCGGTTACAGTCGCACGCTTGTGCCTCTGTGCCACTATAGGCGTTAAATACATATCTCTTCCATTCTGCGAACCGTTTGACCTATTAGCGAAGGCATATTTAGTTCAATCCTAAAGAGATTACTAAACACTTGTCAC
>JAKGSA010002612.1:0-15329 GCA_033558755.1 Philaethria dido
TCTCTTACAACAATTCCGTTCCCCACTAAATAAATACTTAATTAATGAAGAATATGTGACGTAGCTACTGGCGTATCAGACCTGGGGAGCGATATCCTACACACTGAACGTGGCGCTGCTGATAGCAGCGGGCGTGCTGGTGAACGGACCCTACGCGCTGATCACTACCGCTGTTAGTGCTGAGTTGGGTGAGTTTACTTTATACAGAGAATGTTGTGTTTTTTCTCAATAACAACCTTCTTTTTTTTTTTTTAACTTCACGCTGTATCCCGCATATAGCAGGGTAGGCAGAGGGAACCTGAGAACCGACGTGTTAAGACACTCCATTCCCTCAACAATTCCGTTCCCCACTTTCCGCCGAATTGAGGCATTGCGTGTTGAGTGGCGGAACTCAACGCCGCGCTTTGCCTTGTTGCCAAACCCAAGAAATGAAAATACTAAATTTTACATTAACTGGAGTGGGAATCGAACCCACAACCTGTCGCGTTTACAGTCGCACGCTTGTGTCTCTGCGCCACGACAGGCGTTACATGCTATTTAAAAAATACTTTTTCCGCAAATAGATTAGGAAGAAATAGTGTAAAAACACTCCACTCTCTTCTTTTGAGATAGCTTGCGTAACTTAACGTCGCGTTTTCTATATATTTATATTTATGTATGTTTATATATACACAGGTACTCACAGTAGCCTCGCTGGTGACGCGCAAGCGTTAGCGACGGTCACCGCCATCATTGATGGTACCGGCAGTATAGGTGACGTGTTTTAGAATTTTATTTGTTTTTTAATATTTTTTTTCTTTAACTTCACGCTGTATCCCGCATATAGCGGGGTAGGCAGAGGGAACCAGAGAACTGACGTGTTAAGACACTCTGTTCCCCACTTTCCGCCAAGTTCAGGCATTGCGTGCTGAGTGGCGGAACTGAACGCCGCGCTTTGTCTACTTACCAAACCCAGGAAATGAAAATACTAACATTTCCTAGAGTGGGAATCGAACCCACAACCTGTCGTGCTTACAGTCGCACGCTTGTGCCTCTGCGCCACGACAGGCGTTAATATTATATGAATTATTAATAAATTGTGTTGAGTTATTTGTATATTTGTGAATTTTTCTTTTTTCTACTTCTCTCTGAGAATCGGTAGTTAAAAAGAACTTAGTGTTAAGACACTCCGTTTTTGATTTGTCACTCAAATTTGAGGCACTAAGTGTTGCGTGACGGATCTTACCACAACGGAGAATTTAAACATTTTTTATAATATAATTATTTGCCTGAGTGGGAATCGAACCCGTAACCAATCGCGTTTATAGTGAGACCTGGTTCCGATACGACACGATGGCCTCTTTTAAAAAACGTTTAAAAAGTTGAACGCAGCGGAACTCGAACCCGCGTCCCTTGCAAAAATCCCAACATTTACTAAACCATACGTTCTTATCTCACTACGTCGAAATTCTTATACGCTTATTACTTATGGTTTCCATTGGTTCCGGTTCCGGGTTCGAGTCCCGGTGGGTTCAAAGGTTTAAAATATGAGAACTAGATAGTTGTTGTGTGTTTAGGCGCGGCGGTGGGCCCCATGGTGGCGGGCGTGGTGTCCAGCGCCGGCAGCTGGTCCTACGTGTTCTACATGCTCATCAGCTGCGACCTCGTCGCGCTGCTGCTGCTGCTCAGGTCGGGGGTTCATATACATACACATACATACATATCGGCAAGTCCGTAACACTTAAACATGACATGACATGAATGACTAATTTTGTCATTCATGACATGACATGAATGACAAAATTGTACTTTTCAAAACTTTTCCACTTGTATCAGTGTACGTTCCGAAAGTGGGAGACGGAAATGTTAAAAAGGAACGTAGTGTCTTTCTCTGTCAAATATATATGTTATAAGTGTACGTAGGACCCGTCGATACATACATACATACATACATACATACATACATACAAATACTGCCTATTCATATGAAATGATCACTCTTAAAAACTTTTTTAAGAGTTTTCTTTAATCATGCCCCAAAACTATAAAAATTTAATGAAAAATAAAACAAACTTCAAATAAAAAGTGCTCTAAAATTATTACGAATAACTCAAGAACTACTCGAAACTTCAAAAAAAAAAGTTATTTAATTCTTCAATGCAAATTTTTTATGTGTGTTACCCCATAACTTTTTACTGTCTCAATACAAATTTAAGATTTGACGCATAGTTTATGAGTTATTCGTAATATTTTTTTTTTTTTTTTATTATAATAAAATTTTAATTATTTTTACAGGATAGCAAAATCTGAAATAGTGAAAATAAGACAAGAGAGACGTCTCGCTTCGCCACGACTCGTGAGGATAGAATAAATAGAGATAATGTGGAGAGAGGAGTGTTTGGACACTAGACACTATGAGAGACAGATAGAAGCTATACCGCACCTTTAGAATTATATGGACATACTTAAAAAATCATGATTTAAGATAACGATCTTTATCGACTTTTATTACAATAAGTATCCTCATTGACGCGTTAACAACGCGTTGTCTTTAGTAATGTATATGTCACTTTATATAAACATGGATGTCAAACTATGATAGTGTGTGTAACATTTATTTTATTAATTTAATATACTTTTTATACTTTATTAAAAAAAAATATTATCATTCTGCACTCCCTCTCTATATAAACTATAAGTGTGCCAAGTTTCATGCTCCTTCGTCCGCGTAATTTTCGTGGAAAGGGGTACAAAGTTTTTGCTTCACGTCTTTATATAATTTCTTTTCAAAAAACTTAAATGTACAAATCTATATTTGACGTTTTTTTTTCCAAAACATTTTTTTTTTTTAAATAGGTTACTATAATTCTAAAGGTGCTATATAAATTTATACATACATAGATAGCTTCACGCTATATCCCGCATATAGCAAAGTAGGCAGAGGGAACCTAGTGTTAAGACACTCCGTTTCCCAAAATTAATTGTATAATGATTTATTTAAAAAATCTAGTGATACAGTTCTCTACTTTCCGTTCATATTGATATTAAAAGTTGAGTTTAAATGACGCCTATCGGGTGTTGAGGCACAAGCGACTGTAAACACGACAGGTTGTGGGTTCATAAACACTACAGGAAATGAAAATATTAAATTATATTTAGTATTTCCATTCCCTCGCTCTGGTAACAAGGTGGATCGCGGCGTTGAGTTCCGCCACTCAGCACGCAATACCTCAATTCGGCGGAAAGTGGGGAACGGAAATGTTAAAAGAGAATGGAGTGTTAAATGTAACTATTTTAACTGGATTATTTATTTATTTATTTCTACTACAAGTAAACCTTAACCTATAACAATAGTAGTTAAATCACAATAATATTTGCCATTTAAGATTAGGCTAACAGAATTTGATGAATCCCTACCCTCCGTACTAGTTCTTACTGTATGACGGTAGGGATAGTATTCCTCGCACACTTTTTTTTTTTTTTTTTTTTTTTTTATGGATAAAGGATGGCAAACGAGCAGAAGGACCACAATTGATGGTAAGTGGTTACCTTCGCCCGGCGAACACTACAACACAAGAGATGTACTAGATGCGTTGCCAACCTAGAGGATATAGATGGAAGGGGGAGGACAATGTAGTAGTCCGCTATCGGAACCACCACATGGGGAAAGGATGGGTGGGGAGAGGCGAAAAACTCCGGCTTACATGCCATCGAACCGGAACACATCATAAGATATTTATGGTTCGTCTTTGACATGATAGTGGTCGCGAGCCAGACGGGAGGACGAACCTCCTACCACCAAACAAATGTCGCATCATCGAACAGTATAGGCATACACATTACAATACTTCCATGTATATACATAATGAAGAAACTAATTTCAAATAAAAATTTAGTTTCCTTTATTTTAGTATTCGGAAATACATATTTGGAAACCCGACGTTTCACTTACAATAGTCAGTAGAGTCAGGTAGACTTAATAATATGGAAACAGTTAATCCAGTTAAAATAGTTACATTTAATATGTGTAATTATCGCGAATATCAAAGAGCTCATTATGAGAATGGAGTGTCTTGACACTAGATTCTCAGATTCTCTCTGCCTACCCTGCTATGTGCAGGATACAGCGTGAAGTTATGTGTGTATGTATGTATGTTACAGACAGTGTCCCTCTTCTCCGTGATGTTCTCAAACGTAACTTATTGTATATATTGTAAAATAAAAATATTTTATTTAATACATATGTTTTATTTAATTTAACTTAAAATTTAATAATATTTTTTTCTTACAGAAAATTAAATTTAATTCGATTTCTATATTCATTTATTTCTACAAATATATCTTTATCAGGCGTTAATATGTTGATAAGTGGAACTGCATATACTATAATTAATATAGTAATAAGTATTAGGAGCACATATCATGTTTCTATGTGCAGTAGTTTCTCGTTCTCCTCTCTCTACACTCCCCGCGTCCCTACACGTCACATGTCATGTTTCTATGTGCAGTAGTTTCTCGTTCTCCTCTCTCTACACTCCCCGCGTCCCTACACGTCACATATCATGTTTCTATGTGCAGTAGTTTCTCGTTCTCCTCTCCCAGCACTCCCCTACACTCCCCGTGTCCCTACACGCCACATGTCATGTTTCTATGTGCAGTAGTTTCACGTGTATGTTGTCTGTCAGTCACTCAGTAATGCAAGCGTTTGATATATTAGGTCTACCAGATAGTTATAAGAAGCAACCGTGTAAAGTCCCTTGAATAATCAGAAGAATATTTGATGAACAAAGGGAAACTTCAGTATTTTGGCCACATTATGAGAAACGCCAAATATGGACTGCTTTGGTTTATCAATATACAAGGCACAAGCGTGCGAATGTAAACGCGACAGGTTGTGGGTTCATACACACTACAGGAAATCAAATTCTTCATTTCCTGGGTTTGGTAATAAGGCAAAGCGCGGCGTTGAATTCCGCCACTCAGCACGTAATGCCTCAATTCGGCGGAAAGTGGGGAACGGAGTGTCTTAACACTAGGCTCTCTCTGCCTACCCTGCTATATGCGGAATACAGCGTGAAGCTATGTATGTAAGTATGTATGAAGCGTGGGCCGGAGGAGAACATCATGGTTTAAAAAAACTACACCAATGGTTTAGTAAGTTTAGTCCAAGTTGCCTTAAAGATCGTACTTTGCAAGAGGATGGCAGTCTAAGAGGAAGAAGAGTTACTATCAAAATTTGCTCTCTCAGCAAGAAATCAATTAGAGAAAAAATATTTCTTTTTTTATTATATATACTTGTAACGTTACTTTTTAAAGAATTGTGTTATTCTTAAAACAGACAGGACTTTCCGGTAGACATATTATATAGAAAAAGAATACAATGGTAGCTTTTACATAAAAATTCCATCTTATTTCCATTATTACAATTCAATCTTTAAATATTTTTAAAGTAATAAGCAACAATAGTCACAGGTTCATATCTAAAAAAACACATTAACACACAAAATTATATACATAACTTGAATATGTGCAATTTCTATACAATATTATGCATGAATTAAAATGTTAAAGGGTCAGTCAGGGTTAAACTCCACCATTTAAAATAATGTATCCAATTTGGGTTACGCCCAAGTACTCAGAGAAAATCTACTCTATTACTATAGAGGTTGAAATGCAAATATATTAAAAATAGCAGTCGTTGATTACACACAATCATACCAATTTCCACACATTCATACAAGCTGGTTATCCAATACTTTGTTTCAAGCTCTCCCCAGAGGCACTATAAATGACAGAGTGTCCCCCATCGCCCCCCAGGACTCCCGCTGCACTTGGAATGTGATCATCCATGTAACTAACAGTATTAACCATACTAATGCTCCTGCACCGCTCATTATAACATCTGCAAAAAAAGTAGATTAAGAAATCAGTTTACATCTATATATAAATATTGAAGCAAAAACTTTGTACCCCTTTTTAGGAAAATTATGCGAATGGAGGAGCATGAAACTTGGCACACTTATAGTTTATATAGAGGAGTGCAGAATGTTAATACTTTCTTAAAATAATGCAGAAATGTTATGGTTTGAGAGAATGCCTGTTTCATTATTGCCTGGGATTTGCGACCAAAGCTTAGATTTGAGGGGCTCTTTTAATATTAAAGCTTGCCTCCACTCTACAGAGTTTAGTAGAAAGAGGGGCTATAGCCTCTCTTTCTACCTTACCACATTTGAAAAGAACCTACTAATGTTGCCTTAGAAATATATACATGCTACAAATTAACTGATTTAAGCAAGCTTATATTGTTTTTGTACATTTTTAATTCACTTTCAAATTTAATAATAGCTTTCGGCTAATTTTGTATTGAAAAATTAAAACAAAAAAATATATTAGGCAGACTTCATCAAAATTATCTCTAGCACTTACTACTACCACATACAAGTTAAATCTAAACCTAGTCCTGATCATTTCATTAGTAAGTTTGAAGTACTTGTCTAATTTGATATTATATTCATTTTAATATAAAAGACAACAAAAACTTACATTTCTTAATTTGTTTCTGTTCATCAAATGGTGGCTTGATGAAGGCTTCTCTGAAGAACCACAATGCATTTACTGTCCAAACAAATGGCAAGAGAACACAGCCCACTGAAAAACATATTCATTTTAATTATCACTTTTAATATTATAATAGTAAAATGATACTAATGTCATATAATTGTAAGCCAGATTTTCCCCTTTCCCACCCATCCTTTCCCCAAAATGTGGTGGTTCTAATAGTGGACTACTACATTGTCCCCCCTTCCATCAGTATCCCCTAGGTTGGCAAACGCATCTACAACATCTCTGGTGTTGTAGATGTCTATGGGCGAAGGTAACCACTTGCCATCAGGTGGTCCTTCTGCTCGTTTGCCGTCCGTTATCAATAAAAAAAAAAAAAATAAATAATAAATAGGCACAGAGAAACTAATATTAGACCATACAGTTGTCTACTTTCTTTTTATTATTATTTTCATAATATTACAAAAGCGAAAGTTTATAAGGACGGATAGATGATTATTACTCCTTCATGCAAAAATTACTGAAATTATCCAGAAGTAACTTTTCAGTAACAAAGCCTTTACAGTAACTTTAGAATAACACAAAGACTACAATTAATAAAGTTTTATTATAATTTGACAGTAATATAACGATAAATAAAGACAAATGATTATAAATATTAGTTTTACCTTTAAAATACCATCTGCACAGATTCAGCTTTTTGGAATTCGACAATCTATTTAAATCCATTTTATTCCAATGATTTTTGTCTTTTTTAAATATAACAAGAGATAAATAATTAAAAATTAGATTTGCGAATGTGTCATCAACAAAAAGCAGAAATCTTTTCGTAAGATGACAGCTGTCAAATTCAATCTGACATATAAAAGTAATAGTGATGTGCATTGTACGCCTGTGCCAAGATCAGTGTCAGGGACCATTAACTTTATGTATGTGGCCTGGACGACGGCTCTCCTTCCCATATCCTCTTTACTTGTCATAAGTTAATTCGTCCTTTATATGATGTACTTCCTCACAAAGTTTCCGGTCCCCTTAATGTTCAATGTTTGTTAATGTTTGTGTTTAGTCCTCTATGTAAATTTTTATGTAAATATATTAGTTGTAACAAAATTACAGTATAAACTAACCCCTTTGTGAAATATTATTCATTACTACTAATCCTTTATGTTTTGTATACCTATTGTAAATATTTATTTTGTTATAAGTGAAGGTTTTAACTTCCGTAAAAAATTACATACACGTTGCTAAGGCAACATGTTGTTAACGCGGGCAGCGGGGTATCTTATTATTAAGAAACTTTTAAAATTCATATCAACAATTTAAAGAAACAAAAACATTGGCTCTAATGCTGTCCGTATGTAATTGGAAAACTACCAAATTGAGTAAAATATTTATAGATTGAGTAAAATAAAATAAATTTTAATATTGATCAAAAACAAAAACAATAAAGATAAAAATATAATCTTAAATTATATAATAACAAAATAAAAAATGTTGACACTTATAAATAACGTACAACGGAACACAACCCATCGAAACGAAACAAAAATGGCGTAGTTTGTTGAATGTCAATTGATCAGTGAAAATGTGAAATAAATAAAAATGTTTGAATACATGAGTGAAATTTTAACGTGCGTTGCTTTTCTTCTGTCCATCACACAAATATGTACGTATTTTTAAAAAGAAAACCTCCATTTTTTAATATAAAAAAACATTTTAATTCATGTATAATATTTAGTTAAATATCGTTTTAACGCTTTAAAGGGCCTTGGTTGTTTATAGATCGTTATAATCGGTTGTTCACGCGACGATATTGAAGGATTTTAGTAATTATAATATAATTTTGCAATTTTCAATGTCATGTTGTTAAAGAATAACATAACGGAATTTTTCTAACATTCCTTTCTCTAAAGCCTACTTCTATTTAAATTAGTAAGCTCATATATTTACATATTTATTAGTTTATATTTTCTAATAGTATATATCATAGTGGAAATAGAAATTGTGTTTTAGCATTATTTTAGAATATTTTATGTATTTAGAAACTAGATTTCAATATATATTTGAATACAACTACTAATCCTTAATGAAAAATGAAACTTGGTTGCCATTTTCGCATTTGTTTTTATTGGGATATTAATTTAATTAATTTATTTTTATTCTAATTGTAAAATAATATTGTAGGTAAAAAATAATGTAATAACTAATTATATTATTAAAAACAAGAACTTGTTTAGTTATAATTAAAACATAGTTTGAATAACTAGTTTTATTCAAGACAAATAAAAAAGACATTAGCATAAAAAAGATACATACTTAGTCATTGTTTATATATAAATTTGAAAAAAATAAAAAATATACGTACATACATACATAGCTTCAAGATGTATCCCGCATATAGCAGGGTAGGTAGAGGTAAACCTAGTGTTAAAACACTTTGTTCTCCACTTTATGCCGAATTGAGGCATTGTGTGCTGAGTGCCAAAACTCGACACCGCACTTTGCCTTCTTACCAAACTGAAATGAAAAATTCCATTTCCTGGAGTGGGAATCGAACCCACAACCTGTCAATTTTACAGTTGCACACTGCCTCTGCGCCACGATAGGTGTTGAAATTCTAAATATCATGTTTCTACCAAAAAATTATCATTACATATGACATTATTTTTTATGTGTTAATATCAATTAAAATTTACTAATTACAATTAAAATTTAAATTTGCATAATTGAAGTTATGCAAATTTTTATATTGAATTTTAAATTATTTGTGATAATTTTGAAATATTACGAGAGAAACTTGATACTACTATACTACAATATATTGGCAGCTTAAAATTTTTTCATATATAGGAAAGACATATATAAGCAGAGACAATTTAAAATTTAGTATCAACTCTCTATGTTTTACTTTTAAAATTTGAGAAAGCATATTAAATAAAAGAACTTAAAGCCGCAATTTGTCTCACTATAGTTTATAAATTAAAATAAAAAGAAATTCCTTAGTATTCCATAAATTTACTGTGAAGAAGCAGAGCCGATGACAAGCTCAGAATAGTTCTTAGTATTTGTGACCCAAGTGGGCTTAAGGAGCCCTTTTTATATGTTAATTAATGCATGGACTGAGCACTGAGTGAGAATTGTACCCCCACCATCATATTTATAGGCAGAGATTGTCCCACTAAGGAACTGAACATTTAACATAGAATATTTTATGTTTTTTTTTTTAACATCACACTATATCCCACATATAGCGGGGTAGGCAGAGGCAACCAGAGTACCTAGTGTTAACACACTCCATTCTCTTTCAATATTTGCATTCCCCACTTATTTATTTTATGTTTTTAAAATTAATATTTTTTTACTGCATGCACTAATTTTGATGTTTCGTTTTGTATTTGATAGCTAGTGCTTCTGATATGGTCTCGTTTAAATTTAGTTAAGATTGGACATAATATTTTTCAGTTAGTCCTAATAATGTTACTGTTTAGTAACATTGATGACATTATTTGAAATTGGTTATCTTTGTTTGTTAACATTTTTTTTTATTATTTAATTTTTATCATCATAGCATTTCCTGCAGATATGGTTTAGGTATGGTAACTTATTACCTACTTTCTGTTTTGTTCATATTAATTATAATATTTTGATTTTCTTGCCTTGGTGACAAGGCTAAGCGCGGCGTTGAGTTCCGCCACTCAGCGCGCAATGCCACAATTCAGCGGAAAGTGGGGAACGGAGTGTCTTAACACTAGGTTCTCTGGTTCCCTCTGCCTACAATTCTATGTGCGAGATACAGCGTGAAACTAAATATTATAATGAGATGTACACATAATTTGCCATGAACCTGTTAACAGGAAATAAACTTTTATTAATCCAGCTACAGATTGCAAGAACATGAAAATTGTTGAAGAATCGTCAATATGATGACATATATATTAACCACTCTGAGATTTAATAGATAGCAACAATGTAGAATGTAATGCGTTCAATATGTTACAATTAATTTCCATGTATGACGAAATATTTCGTCATACCCCATTAATAGGTTAATATATTAACTACTAGCTGTATTCTGTGACGTTTGCGTCGACTAATAAAAAAAAAACGCTAACCTAAGGTTTTTCTTGTCCTCCACTATATTGTATACATATATAACGAAAAAAGCACCTTCACGCTTTATCCCGCATAGCACGCTTTATCCCGCATAGCAGGGCAGTCAGAGAGAACCTAGTGTTAAGACACTCCGCAGTGTCCCGTTTGAATTCGAGACAGTGCGTGTTAAGTGGCGGATCTCAATGGCAGAACGGAGAATTAAAATAATTTAAATATATATTTATTTTTTATAAGCCCCCCGTCACGTGTATGAACCCACAACCTATCGCGTTTACAGTCACACGCTGTCACACAGACATGATGGTCTTATACAACTTACGATTGTCTTTTATGTATAAAACCTTCTTATGGGGATGCCATTAGCTAAATTACCGACGTTGAATGAAACCTTAAGAAATCTCGACAGATTTTTCCCTAAACAGGCTTTTTCTTATGAATAATAAAACATTTTTAGAAAACATATAAATTTGTGGCCTGTCGTGTCATGCGACAGGTTGTGGGTTCGATTCCCACTCTAGGAAATGAAAATATTAAATAATGTTTAGTATTTTTTTACATTTCCTCGCTCTGGTAATATGGCAAAGCGCGGCGTATGGCGGCTCAATTCGGCGGAAAGTGAGGAACGGAAATGTTAAAAGAGAACGGAGTGTCTTAACATTAATTTCTGAGGTTCACTCTGCCTATCCTACTATGTACAGGATACAGCGTGTAGCTATAAAAAAAATGAACATAGCGAAACTGAACCCGTGTCTATTGGAAACCGTCTAAACGATCAGACCACTAAACCATGCGTTCCTATTCAGCTACGTCGAAATATTTATACGCTTGTTATCTTATTGTTATAGTTGTTAGCATCTCTGAGAGATTTTTACAAATTTCTGCTACACAAAGATTATTTCAAAGAACAAACATTTAACAAGAGAGAATGCTATTTATTAAATATTTTTAATATTTTTTAATTGTTAATCGTACACTAAGGAATAGAACAAAAAAAATTGAAAACATATAAAACGTTTCCTTAAAAATATTTTTCTATTTGACAGTAAAGAAGATAATTTTAATTTATTTATAATATTTTATTTATTTCCTTTCCCCAAAATGTGGTGGTTCCGATAGCGTACTACTACATTATCCTCCCATTCCATCTGTATCCTCTAGGTTGGTAAAGCATCTACAACATCTTTGGTGATGTAGATGTTCATGGGCGGAGGTAACCACTTACCATCAGGTGGTACTTCTGCTCGTTTGCCATACTTTAATATTAACCCCTTAATTTAATAATTAAGGGGTTTTAATAATTTTTAACCCCTCTCAGAATAAAGTAAAAAAGATAATAAGAACGAATTACAAATAGAATGTTTTTTTTTTTAATTACGGGATTTTTTTTATTACTTGTATATTATTCTTAGCCAATTGCTGTGAAGGGCGGAATCGTAAAAATAAATATAGTTCAACCTCGGTATAACGTAATGAAGATACTCATATATAAAAAATAATACATGTAAATATATGACTGTCATGGCGCAGAGGCACAAGCGAGCGACTGTAAACGCGACAGATTGTGGGTTCAAGACACACTCCCGGAAATGTAAAATTTAGTATTTTCATTTCTTGGGTTTGGTAACAAGGCAAAGCGCGGCGTTGAGTTCCGCCACTCAACACGCAATGCCTCAATTCGGCGGAAAGTGGGGAACGGAATTGTTGAAAGAGAATGGAGTGTCTTAACACTAGGTTCTCTGGTTCCCTCTGCCTATCCTGCTATGTGCGGGATACAGCGTGAAGTTAAAAATAAAAGTGACATTATTACAAATAACTAAAAAACTACTTGTCAGATCTTAACTTAATTTAAATGGTGGGTCCATTTAAATTTAATTTCGATGATTCTTCTTTATATGATAGTTCCGATTCCCACTTCAAGAAATGGAATTTTTAATTTTATACGTTTGGTAACAAGGCAAAGCGCGGTGCTGAGTTCCGCCATTCAGAACGCAATGCTTCAATTCGGCGGAAAGTGAACGAAGTATCTTAACACTAGGTTCCCAGGTTCCCTCTGCCTACCCTGCTGCATACGGGATACAGCGTGAAGATAAACAAAAACAGTATTTAAATTATTTTCTTTTCTCCGCTCTACTAAGAGGTAGTGTCTAAACACTAAGTTCTCTCTGTCTGTCCTGTTTCCGGGATAAAGCGTAATTAATATAAAGAAGACGTAAGGTTATTCAAAGGTTTGAAAGTACACAAACAAATAAATTACATTACAAGGAAAGGTTATATGTAATTGTCCTTTTTATTTTTTATGTAAATGATAAGGAAGTATATTTTTTTAAAGTATTTTTTTAAGGATTTTATTATATGTACTAGTGTCCCCATAAACGTGTTAATAACGCAATGCGTAGTGACGTATATGTCACTTTATGTAAACATGGATGTCAAACCATGGTAGTGTGTGTAACATTTATTTTATTAATTTAATATACTTTTTATGCATTATTTAAATAAAGTATTAGCATTCTGCACTCCTTCTCAATATAAACTATAAGTGTGCCAAGTTTCAAGCTCCTCCGTCACCGTAATTTTCGTAAAAAGGCATCTAAAGTTTTTGCTTCACGTATTTATATATAGATTAGGTTGAACTGCAACTATGTATTTAAATTTAAATAAGGCAAAGCGCGGCGTTGAGTTCCGCCACTCAGTGCGCAATGCCCCGATTTAGAGGAAAGTGGGGAACGGAAATGTTAAGAGAGAACGGAGTGTCTTAACTCTAGGTTCTCTGGTTCCCTCTGTTAACCCTGCTATGTGCGGGATACAGCGTGAAGCTAAAAAAAACTTTGTTAACCCTTTTATAGGAAATTTTACGGACGGAGGAGTATTTAATTTGGCACAGTTAAAGTTTATATGGAGAAGAAGTACAGAAGGCTAATATATTTACAACAATACCTTAGAAATACATTAAATTAATAAAACAAATGTTACACACACCACTACCACCACCACCACCTTGTGTGCTGAGTTGCGGAACTCAACGCCGCGCTTTGCTTTGTTACCAGACACAGGAAATGAAAATATTAAATATTATATAAAAATTTTGTGTCCTGGAGTGTGAATCAAATCCACAACCTGTCGCGCTTACAGTCGCACGCTAATGCCGCTGCGCCACGACAAGCGAGTTTTCTTTTACATATAATTGTATATTTTTTATGTCCTCTAGGTACAACCGAGCCTCAAACCCCCTACCTCGCGCTCTACAGTCCAGGCGACACTGAGTACACTGATGTTCTAGTAAGACGCGCATATGATAACCTGACGCTGGTGTGCGAGGTCAGAGGAGATGCCTCCATGAGAGTGTTCGTGTGGAACTACGTTAATGATAATGGAACCGATGGTGGCAGGTAAGTGGGATTTAGGAAATGGTGGTCTTAATTTTTTTGATAAGGGCAGAAGCACAAACGTGACGTAAACGCGATAGGTTGTGGGTTCGAGACACAATACAGGAAATTAAAATATTAAATTATATTTAGTATTTTCATTTCCTCACTTTGGTAATAAGGCAAAGCGCGGAAATATAAATATAATTCAATATTTATAACGCCTGTCGTGGCGCAGAGGTACAAGCGTGCGACTGTAAATGCGACAGGTTGTGGGTTTGATTTCCACTCCAGGAAATGGAATTTTTCATTTCCTGGGTTTGGTAACAAGGCAAAGCGCGGCGTTGAGTTCCGCCACTCAGCACGCAATGCCTCAATTCGGCGGAAAGTGGGGAATGGAGTGTCTTAACACTAGGTTTCCTCTGCCTACCCTGCAATATGCGGGATACAGCGTGAAGTTATGTATGTATTATCCCTATGTGTACTTAATTCCAGGCCTTTCACCTTAACCCCATCGACCGGACCGTCTCCCAATAGCACCTTAGAGAGGACGTTCCTCCAGCCTTCAGACAGTGGACACTATATGTGCTCAGCGCCACCGTTCAGTGTCACCAAGTATATACTGGTACAGCCGAGAGGTGAGTGGGTTCGATTCCGTTGGCGATGTGTTATAAAACGATGTAAAAAAAAACTATATGTTAAATTATACTAATGATGCATTTTTGTAGTTTATTCTACGATAGTTAAAAAGTAGCTTATAATGTACTTTTAACATTTTAATGGGGAATAAACTTTTGTTCAACTCGGTTTACAATATTCACATGAAAAGTCTTGACGCATCGTCAATATGATGGCATATATATAACCACTCTGAGATTTAATAGATAACAACAACGTAGAACGTAACGCGTTTGATATATTACGATTAATTTCCTTGACGAAAAATGTCGTCATGTCCATTGCAATGTGTTTATGTATGACGAAATATTTCGTCATACCCCGTTAATAGGTAAAGTTAATCGAAAATCTTATTAAATTAGGTTTAGGCTCTAAGTGGGTACAAATGAACTGATAGATGGAAATTATTGAAATAGACATTAATATTCCCAATAAAGTTATTTTCTAATAATTATTGTAGTGCAGTCGATTTTAGTCGATTACAGATACTGTTGCTTTTTCATAAACATTCGTCTACATTTACATTAAGTATACCCTCCACTGACATGGGGGGTATGGGGTATTATTATTAAGTGGGGGTATTCTCCATACCCCCACTTAATAATAATTAATCAGTAATCGTATTGAAGTCTC
>JAKGSA010002613.1:0-15327 GCA_033558755.1 Philaethria dido
CCTTTAAATGCACATTAATGTTCACCTCCACTATCCGCGCTCCTCTCTTTACCATTTTTTTTTACCTTCACGCTGTATTCCGCATATAGCAGGGTAGGCAGAGGGAACCTGAGAACCATAGTATTAAGACATTCTATAAATACTTCCGTTCCCCACTTTCCACCAAATTGCAGCATTGCGTGCTGAGTGGCGGAATTCAACGCGCTTTGCCTTGTTACCAGAGCGAGGACATGAAAATACTAAATATAATTTAATATGTTCATTCCGTGTAGTGTATATGAACCCACTACCTGTCGTGTACAGTCACACGCTTGTGCTTCAACACACGATTAACTAAAAATTTTTGTTACAGGCTATGAAGATATACAATTATCAACAAATGAACCATATGATGCCTATCACAATAACATGATACATCACAGTTATCCTCAAAATAATCCAGGTAAATATGATGAGAACCTAGTGTTAAGACACTCCGTTCTTTTCTACTCGAAGGAACTTTGAGTGACGTAACTTAACGCCGCGCTTGGTTCTCTTAACTATATAAGTGAAAATTGAATCTATGACTATCTATATATAAATACGTGAAGCTAAAACTTTGGATCCCTTATGAAAATTACGTGGACGGAGGAGCATGAAACTTGGCACACTTATAGTTTATATACCGAAGGAGTGCACAATGATAATATTTTTTTTTAAATAATGCATAAAAAGTATATTAAATTAATAAAATAAATGTTACACACTACCATGGTTTGACATTCATGTTTATACAAAGTGACATATACATTACTAAAGACAACGCGTTGTTAACGCGTCAACGGGGACATTAGTTATAACAAAAATATTATTAGGCTGTTCTACGGTATTCTGACTTCAAAGATAGATGAGGTTTTCAATTCGACTGTATTTTATTGTGTGTTACCACAAAACTTTTTGATGATACTTTTTTTATATGATAGCTAGTGCTTCTGATGTGGTCCCATATAAATTTAGTTAAGATCTGACAATTAGTTTTTGAGTTATTCGTAATTATCTTAATTACCCAGAAATGTTTATGGTCATGTCGGTTTTTTTTTTGTATTACCGTATATTTTTATACTGGGTGAAGCAATTTTGATGATACTTTTTTTATATGATAGCTATTGCTTCTGACGTGGTTCCATTTAAGTTAAGATCTGACGTGTAGTTTTTGAGTTATTCGTAATAATTTTACTTTTTAATTAAATTTTTCTTTTTGGTTTTTTGACTTCACGCTGTATCCCACATATAGCAGGGTAGACAGAGGGAACCTGAGAACCTAGTGTTAAGACACTCCATTCTCTTTCGACAATTCCGTTCCACACTTTCCGACAAATTGAGGCGTTGCGTGTTCAGTGGCGAAACTCAAAGCCGCGCTTTGCCTTGTTACCAAACCCAAGAAATGAAAACACTAAATTTAATATTTCCTGGAGTGGGAATCGAACCCACAACCTGTCGCGTTTACATTCGCACGCTTGTGCCTTTGTGCCACGCCAGGCGTTAATGAAATCGATTTTCTTTTCTCAATTTTACTTTTTTTTTAGCTCTTGACTGTGAAATGCAAATACCTAGATACGATCGACCCCCACCGTCTTTTGTGAGGGTAGTTAAGAGGAGGACCACAGCTAACAAGAAGGAGAGACGAAGAACCCAGAGTATAAACACTGCGTTCACTGATTTAAGAGAATGTATACCTAATGTGCCACCGGACACTAAGCTTTCTAAGGTAATAAGATTTTTGATTTTCGCGATTATTACACATCCTTACTAATATTATAAATGCGAAAGTAACTCTGTCTGTCTGTCTGTTACGTTTTCACGGCTAAACCACTAAATCGATTTTGATAAAATTCGGTATGAAGATAGAACTGAACTTGGAAAAGGACATAGGATACTTTTTATTGCGAAAAAAATGGTAGAAGGGGTTGAAATAGGGGATGAAAATTTGTATGGAAGTTGCTTATTGTCCAACATAAAATCATGTAAGATTGTTCAACTGTTTACAACTTCCACACCTAAACTACTTAACCAGTTTTGTTAAAGAGTCTAGACCTTGGGAAAGGCTATAAGCCACTCCTTACCATGTCGCGCGATATAACCGAATTCCACGCGGGCGAAGCCGCGGGCGGAAAGCTAGTATTAAATAAAACTATATACATACATAGCCTTACCATACGTCCAGGTTTGACCGAGATAGTCCTGGTTTGAGATCCCTGTTCCGGCGTCCCAGTCAAACTTGAACAGCACCGACACTCCAACCAATCGTCTCTTTTTCTTTCTAATAAAAAATACATTCAAATTTATTAATATGTTTTCAATTCATAATAATTTTGATTGCATTTCAAATATGAAAACACAAATTTGCTTTTTGAAAAGCAAAAGAAAATGGTTCTTTCTCGGTGTCACGGTTTCAGTTCTCTTTTCGCAAAGGCGGTAAGCCTATATATACATAGCTTGCATGGTCTTCACTCTCCTCCCTGGGGAGGAGGGGTGATGGCAAATTGAGGGGGAGATGGTTAGGGATGTCCCTATTATGCAGGGTAGTAAGTAGGATCTGAGAAACCTAGTGTTATGACACACTACGTTCCCCACTTTCCCGCTTCAGCGGTAGGAATTGAGGTATTAGTAGCTGAGTGGGAAGGAATTCAACGCCGCGTCACCATATTACCAGAACAAGGAGACGAAACTACTTCAAATATTAATTATTTTAATATTGAGTACCGACGGCGCTGAGTTCCGCCACCAGATTGCCTATGATTTTTGTAGTTGTCGTTGGGAGTCTCTGCACATAGTGTGGGTAGAGGGGGAACCCGAGAACCATAGTAAAGACACTTCGTTCTATTAACATTTCCAAGCTGCCCACTTTCCGCCGGATTGAGGTATTGCTGGCGCAACTCAACGCCGCGCTTTGCCTTGTAGTGCATCGGTGATGAGAAACGAAAATACTAAATATAATCATCATGTTCACCTCTCCCTGTAGTGTGTATGAACCCACTACCTGTCGCGTTTACAGTCGCTCATATTTAGGTATCATTAGTTATTTTACTGTCGTATATATCTGTCTCACTCTAACTCATGCAATTGTCAGATGGTGCGATCGAGATCGCAGAGCATCAATACCGCATTTTCAAAGCTAAGGGATCGTATTATACCGAGTGTTCTACCCGATACTCAAGATGACTAAGGTGCGTTTTTTTAATTATTTAACTTTTTATAAAAATACAAGTGGGGAACGGAGTGTCTTAACATTAGGTTCTCAGGTTCCCCTCTGTCTACCCTGCTATATGCGGGATACAGCGTGAAGTTAAAAAAAAAAAGAAATTTTAGGGCAATCTGAGTGGCGGAATTAAACGCAGCCGTTACTCAATATTTATAATAATTATACTTGCTCTGGTAATATGCTGACGCGGCGTTGAGTTCTGCCACCAGCAATACCTCAATCTGGTGGAAAGTGGGAAAGGAGTAAGCTCAACACTAAGGTCTCCCCAGGTTCCTCTGCTTCACCCTGCCATATGCGGGATACAAGCGTGAAGATAAAAAAGAACACCTACATATATATGAGATATATAAGCAAGGTTATATATATATATATATATAGTAATTTTTTTTTTTTTTTTATGAAACAGACGTAGGTTTAATTTTTTTTTAAGACAAATACTGCGGTTCCTAGATTCTCTCTGCCTACCCTTGCTATATGCGGGATACAAAGGTGAAGCGAGTTTTTTTTCTCTCTCATAGACATTGGGTAAAACCTCAGCCCAGCCACTCATACATCTCATACTTGCTGAAGGTGTTGGAGACGGATGGTGAGCCAGCAGGAGGGTTCAGAGCTGAACTGCATCACACTTCGCTTCCAGACGACTTCTGCACATGTTGAATCACAGGTAGGCAATGTAAAAAATAATTTGAGGCAAATCTATTTAAATTTATGCAGTACAACAAATACTTTTGAAGCTGTTTGCCGCCAACTTGTAATGCCGCTGGAGGGATAAACAAGTATAACATTTGTTTTGAAATATCAATGCGTTGAACATATAATATAATAATTCTTAAACGCACGGTCTTCGAATTTCACCAGGAAATAAATGGAAATTATTTTCTGCTTGGTAACAAAAGATGGCGTTGAGTTCCGCCACCACACACCCCTCAACTAGCGGAAAGTGGGAACGCCCACTAGGTTCCTCTGCCTACCCTCCCGTTATATGCGGGATACAGCGTGAAGCTATGTATGTATGTATGTACTCTTAAACGACGTGAATTCAATGCTAATGTGTTAATAACCCTCATATTTTCACTCCTTCACGCTGTATCCCGCATATAGCAGGGTAGGCAGAGGAACCTGAGAACCTAGTTTTAAGATACACCGTTCCCACTTTCCGCCGAATTGAGGTATTGCGTTCTGAGTAGCCAAACCTCAACGCCGCAATTAGCCTTGTTACCAAACCCAGGAAATGAAAATACTAAATTTTTTACATTTGGAGTGGGAATCGAACACACAGCCTGTCTACAGTCACTATGTAGACATAGACAATATTCAGCTACATTAGCTACATTAGAAACATACATTTATCTCACATTTGTTCCACTTGAGATTTCGGAGTGCATACGGAAGTGCATTGGCGCCGAACTGACGGACGGCATGAGAATATATACATAGATAATCGAAATATGGTGAAAACGCTATAGTAGTGTATGTAAAAGTATTTTAAACTAGCTGTTAGCCCTTGGCTTTGCTCGCAGTGTTCAATATCAGTCCAAACTTTTGTTATTCACGACCCCATTTATGATTGGGAGTTTCTTGATGACCCCAAACAAATTGGTAATTGGCCGAAGTATATGTAAATATTCTTGATATTAGAATCTCTCGACCCCAGAATTTTTTAGCAAGAAAATTCAAATTTTGTTAGTGGCTATGGGTCTCTGACCCCAAACGGGGTCGTGCGACCGATAGTTTAAGAAGCCCTGATCTAGATAGATATTTTGTAGATTATATTACGGATTTGGCATTAGAAAGCCTCCTGTCGTGTCTCTTGAATCACGACATGATTCAAGATATTTTTAAAAGAAAATTGAAACGAAAGCTAGCTAACGCTCATTGTGGCCGTGGAGGTGGCAAAGATGCGTGATCGGGCACGACAGAGGCAGTCAGGTAGCTCCGATCCACACTCCAGGAAATAAAGTTTAGTCTTTCTCACTTATTGGGTCGGTAACAAGGCAAAGCACGGCGTTGAGTTCCCTCCTAACACGCAATGCCTCACTCCGGCGGAAAGTGGGTAACGCGGAGCAAGTCTTTAACCCTAGGTTCTCGTGGTTCCCTACCTACCATGCAATGCGGAATACAGCGTGTAGCCAAAAAAAAAAAAATTAGGAAATAAAGTAGTTTCACCTAACACATGCTCACATCACCACTGGAGTCATAACGGTGTTAATTCAATATATTTAGTTGGAAACCAGACGCCCCTTTATAGCACGCGTTAGTAATCTAATAACGAAAACACATGGCCCTATAAACTGAAGTTACTATCTGCTTACGCCTGACGTGGCGCAGAGGCACAAGCGTGCGACTGTAAACGTTGTAGGTTCGATTCCCACTCCAGAAAATGTAAAATTTAGTATTTTCATTTCTTGGGTTTGGTAACAGTGCAAAGCGCGGCGTTGAGTTCCGCCACTCAACACGCAATGCCTCAATTCGGCGGAAAGTGGGGAACGGAGTTGTTGAAAGAGAATGGAGTGTCTTAACACTAGGTTCTCTGGTTCCCTCTGCCTACCCTGCTATATGCGGGTTACAGCGTAAAAAAAAACAATCTGCTTATTTATATCTCTCTGGAAATTTATATATAAATACGTGAAGCAAAAACTTTGTACCTCTTTTTACGAAAACTACGCGGACGGAGGAGCATTAAACTTGGCACACTTATAGTTTATATAGAGATGGAGTGCAGAATGCTAATATTTTTTTTTAAATAATGCATAAAAAGTATATTAAATTAATAAAATAAATGTTACACACACTACCATGATTTGACATCCATGTTTATATAAAGTGACATATACATTGTTGAAGACAACGCGTTGTTAACGCGTCAACGGGGATACTAGTTTTAGTAAATGCAAAATACAATATACGTAACTGTGTTAGCCGTGAATAACTTGATAAGTCGATAATTAAGATTGTTACAATCCTTACGCCTGTCTTGTGTTGAGACACAAGCGCGCGACTGTAAACACGACAGGTTTTGGGTTTGATTTCCACTCCAAGAAATGGATCTTTTTATTTCCTGGGTTTAGAGCGCGGTGTTGAGTTCCGCCACTCATAACGCAATGCCTCAATTCGGTGGAAAGTGGGGAACGGAGTGTCTTAACACTAGGTTCTCAGGATTCATTTGCCTACCCTGCTATATGCGGGATACAGTGTGAAGCTAAAAAAAAGTATCATCAAAATCGGTTCAGCCAGTAACAAATTATCCGTGTTTCTAGAAAATACAGTCGAATTAATAAAGTCGATTACAAAAATTGTATCCACGACCTCATCTAAAATAACCACTGAGCAAGCAGGTTATTTTAAAATATACTTACATACTGTTTTTTATGTTTTTCCTTAAAAAAACCAGATGGCCGGCAACGGGAGTTTTATCTTTTGTTTATTTTAAAATCTAATTTTGTACTGTACAGGTAAAAAATTGACCTAAATATATTTTCGGCTCAAATGTATTAAAGAATGATGCTTCACGCTTTATCCCGCATAGGAGGGTAGTCAAAGAGAATCTAGTCTTCAGCAGTGGCGAGGTGTCCATACAACTCGATTCCTACCGGGTTGCTTAACGTTTCAAAGTACAAGTATGTCACCTAAAAAAGAAGCTCGCCAGGAAAATGTAGAGCTGGAACAAAGTGAAACAAGGTGTGAGAGCTAAAAAGAGGTCGCCAGGAATTATATATATATATAAATATATTGGGGTCTGACATCTCATAGACCTAAAAAAAAGGTCATCACCAAAATTGTATAGTGAAATTGCGAAATACCTTGACATCATATACCGATTTCCCTATATATATTGGTTTCCCTTAACACTTTCACCGCCAATAAGATTTTCGTAAAATATCCAAAGAATGTTTGAATGATTTTAGGTTTAATTTACGATAATTAGTGGGAAAACAATTATTTTACTTGTATTGAGAGATTTTTTGAGGTGGTTTATTGTGATTTTGATGTGTCAGTTACCGGTGGTCGACGCGACGTAATAGTAAAATATTACAGATAACGCCGCGTCGGTCAACGGTGGGTGACACGGCGGTCAACGTGTTAATTTACCGGCTTGCCTAACTAAAATTATCACCCCTCGCCACTGGTGTCCAGACACTCCGTTCGTTTCCGTTCCAATTCGATTTGTTTATTCGAGCGAAGAAACGAATATGATTTAAATATGATCATTAGAGACAGGGAATTGAAGTCACTACCATTAACTGCGACAGGGTGGCTTAGATACTTATCGCTATGCTATTGCCAAATTACTACATACATACATAGCTTCGCGCTGTATCCCGCATATAGCAGGGAAAGCAGAGGGAACCTAGTGTTAAGACACTCCGTTCCCCACATTCCGCCGAATTGGGTATTGCGTCCTGAGTGGCGGAACTCATCGCCGCTTTGCCTTGTTACCAAACCCAGAAAATAAAAATTCCATTTCCTGGAGTTGAAATCGAACCCACAACCTGTCGCGTTTACAGTGAAGCTAAATATTCGCATTTGCAGGTTGGAACACTGTTACTGCGCCATAGCAACATAATTTCACGGTTTTGTAAACTAAAAAATGCACTTTTTGCATATGGGTAGTTACGCGTTTGAAATCTTGAGACAAAAACGGTAGCTTTTTTCATTAAAGAAAGATTCAAATACCAAAGTGGCATAACCCATGTTTGGCTAAATTTGATTATTTTTATCTTCACGCTGTATCCCGCACATAGCAGGGTAGGCAGAGGGAAACAGAGTAATCGACGTGTTAAGACACTCCATCCCCCATCTTCCAGTGGAATTGAGGCATTGCGTGCTGAGTGGCGTGGAACTCTTACGCCGCGCTTTGCCTTACTACCAGAGAGAAGATTAAAATATTAAATATTAATTAATATGAATATTTAATATTTTCATTCCCTATAATGTATATGAACTCCACAACCTGTCGCGCTTACAATCGCACGATTGTGGCTCAACACATGACAGATCTCAATTGAAACATATTAATATCTATATATTATATATTTAATGAAGCAAAAACTTTGTACCCCTTTTTTTACGATAATGTCGTGACGGAGGAGCATGAAACTTGCACAATTTATAGTTTATATAGCGAAGACCGTATCAATGATAATATCTTTTTAAAATAATACATAAAAAAGTATATTAAATTAATAAAATAAATGTTACACACACTACCATGGTGTGGCATATACATTGTTGAAGACAACGCGTTGTTAACAGCGTCAACGGGGATACTAGTTTTAGTAAATGCAAATACAATATACGTAACTGTGCTAGCCGAATAACTTGATAAGTCGATAATTAAGACTGTTACAATCTACGCCTGTCTTGGCGCGCGGCGTTGAGTTCCGTTTCTACACTTCAGCACGCAGTGCCCTCACCTTGGCGGAAAGTGGGAACGGAGTGTCTTAATTAGGTTTCCTCTGCCTACCCTGCTATATGCGGATACAGCGTAAAGCTATGTATTTTAAATTCTTACTTATACCACTTTGCCTCAACTTCCTCACATGTTCCTAATTACGTAAACGATAGCCCCAAAAAAAAGCATTTTTATACAATTTTTACTAAACGCGTGCCATTTTTGCGCTAACTTTAAACATCCGTGAAATAGATATTTATGTTATAATTTGTAACAAACGTATGGGGAATTGGAGACCAGTCGTGCGTTGAGCAGCACAAGCGTGCAAGGACTGTAAAGCGACAGGTTAGGGTTCGATTCCACTCCAGGAAATGAAGTATTTTCATTTTTTGCTTGGTAACAAGGTTAAAGCGGCGTTGAGTTCCGCCACTCAGCAAAACCTCAATTTGGCAGAAAGTGGGGGGAACGGAAAATACATTAGAACGTAGTGTCTTAACACCATGGTTCTCAGGTTCTTACATACCCTGCCATGTGCGGGATACAGCGTGAAGAAGATAAAAATGTATGAGAATTTACGTGGTAATAACGTATGGTTTAGTTGTTAGAAGTATATTATGAATGTTGGTTCGAATATTGTTCTTAACCGATTCTAAAAAACGAAACAGATGCCTTCATTCTGACTATTTTTTAATGTAGGTCACCGAGTTACTTTTTATTGGCTAATCCAGTTTTGATGATCCTTTTTTTATACGATAGCTAGTGTTTCTGATGCGGTCCCATTTAAATTTAATTAAGATCTGACAAGTAGTTTTTTTAAGTTATTCGTAATAATATTACTTTTTAGTGCATTTTAATTGAAATCGGTTTTCTTTTTTTTATTTATTTATTTTTTTTTTTTTTAACTTCACGCTGTATCCCGCGTGTAACGGGGTAGGCAGAGGGAACCAGAGAACCTAGTGTTAAGACATTCCGTTCTCTTTCAACAATTCTGTTCCCCACTTTTTGCCGAATTGAGGCATTGCGTGCTAAGTGGCGGAGCTCAACGCCGCGCTTTGCCTTGTTACCAAACCCAAGAAATAAAAATACTAAATTTTACATTTCCTGGAGTGGGAATCGAACCCACAACCAGTCGCGTTTACAGTCGCACGCTTGTGCCTCTGCGCTTTGACAGGCGTTAATTTTAATGATTAATCTTGTTTTTTTTTTACAGAATGCAGAAAAAAAGGGCAAAGGCAGAACAGGTTGGCCTCAACACGTATGGGCTTTAGAACTAAAGAGTGAACAAAATTTACAAACATAACTTATTTATATGAAAAAATATTATTAAAATAATTATAATATTTAGTTTTATTTATCAAATTAGAGGTATAAATTAGATTTGAGATTCGGAAGTCTGGGTCTGGCCTCATTTGGGTCTGAACTGGGTCTGGTCTGGGTTTGGTTTGGATCTGCCCGTGTATGGTTAGGTTCTGATCTGATATGAGTCTCTCCAGGTCTGGTTAAGGTCTAGTCTGGTCTAGAATTGGCCTGGGTCTGGTCTTGGTCTAATTTGGTCCTGGCCTGGAGAAGATATAACGTAAAGTATATATAATTGCCAAAGAATAGAAAAAAGCGGAGGGTGTAGTGATTTTGGCATTATGCGGGATATTATTATTAAGTTAAATAAATATTATTTTGGGAAATGTTTCTATAGATTTTGAACTATAAATTCATCTTCTGTTAGGTGGTAGGAGGTTCGTCCTCCGACTGGCTCGCGGCCACTATCATGTCAAAGACGAACCGCCAAATATCTAATGATGTGTTCCGGTTCGATGGCATGTAAGCCAGATTTTCCCCTTTCCCACCCATCCTTTCCCCAAAATGTGGTGGTTCTGATAGTGGACTACTACATTGTCCCCCCTTCCATCAGTATCCTCTAGGTTGGCAACGCATCTACAACATCTCTGATGTTGTAGATGTCTATGGGCGAAGGTAACCACTTACCATCAGGTGGTCCTTCTGCTCGTTTGCCGTCCGTTATCAATAAAAAAAAATAAACCTCAAATGAATTCTTTATAGTATTAAAATTGGTTCTTTATTTTTTTTTTATTTTAAATTATTATATGTGTTAACGTCTGTCGTGTCTTGAGGCACAAGCGTGCGACTGTAAACGCGATAGATTGTGGGTTCGATTCCCACTCCAGGAAATGTAAAATTTAGTATTTTCGTTTCCTGGGTTTGGTAACAAGGCAAAACGCGGCGTTGAGTTCCGCCACTCAGTACGCAATGCCTCAATTCATATATCATACAATACCAAAGATACATACCAAAGATCTTATAACGGTGTGATTAGATACTATGTTAAGATAATGTAATTGTTTTCATTTTAATAATTGTTATCGATGAAGTGAAATTTTAGAATAAGCAGTTGCTTACAGTTGTAAGCAAGGCAAAGCGCGGCGTTGAGTTCCGCCATCCCACTTTCCGCCGAATTGAGGCATTGTGTGCTGAGTGGCGGAACTCAACGCCGCACTTTTTATAAATTTTTGCTTAAATAGTAATGTATATATTTACTTCTAGTCTTATTTTCTAGTAAAAAGATATTATTAAGTTATATTATTAGTATGAATTGTAGCAAAAATTATGTGCCAAAGTAAATAAAATGTCTTAGATATATTGTGTTTTATTCTGTTTCTTTAGCTTCAAATAACGCCTGTCATGGCGCAGAGGCACAAGTGTGCGACTATAAACTCCAGGAAATGTTACTTTTTTCATTTCCAGGGTTTGGTAATAAGGCAAAGTGCGGCGTTGAGTTCCGCCACTCAGCACGCAATGCCTCAATCTGGCGGAAAGTGCGGAACGGATTTGTTGTAAGAGAATGGAGTGTTTTAACACTAGGTTCTCATATTCCTTCTGCCTACCCTGCTATATGCGGAATACAGTATCAAGTTAAAAAAAAAAGAAAAAAAAAGTCAAATAATTTTATTCAAAGTAAGAAGTTACATGCTTAGCACTCAGAGCGCTTGAACGGCTCCCAAGAGGCGCGGGTTCGAGTCCCGCTGCGTTCAAATTTGTATACGTTTTCTAAATAGGTTTTTCGTTTCCTAAATGTATGAGTAACACTTTAAAGCTATCAAAAAAAGTACATTAGTATTTTTGCGGTAGATAAAACTTACTGTTAGAACAGGAAAATTAAAGTCAAAATCGAAATCAAATAATTTTATCCAAAGTAAGAAGTTACAAGCTTCATTTTTTGAACGTCAAATAATTTACCACCGGTTCACTAAATTTAATGCCTCAGACCTGAGAAGAACCGGCGCAAGAAACTAAGCGGGACTTTCTTTTTCGTTCGTCAATGCTATACAATTAATTATTAGTGACAATGATACCTTTGAAGGACTGGAGCGAGCATTTCATTCCCAAGGTGTGTTATCATTTATAAAATCAATAATTAAGTAATAGCCTTTAACACATAAACGTCTTTTCATAACTTTTTTTAAACCGTGATATAATTTTTTTGGTCGTTTTCTGAGATCCTATTGTAAAAACGTACACATTGTCTCATAAAAGAATTGCGGACTCGATACAATCGAGTTACAGGCGCGGCAAGTTTAAGCTAGTTCTAATATTAATAAAAAAAATTTTGGTAAAATTATCAATATTTTCTAAACATACATCACATTTTGAAAAATATATGCACAGGCAATTGTTAAAAATAGTAATTTTCTTAAATTTTTGTCTTAAGGAACCTTTAGGGTATATGTTGTAGGTTGCACGAGTACCAAAGATTAAAGTAATAGCGGCTACACTAACCCATATTACAATGCCATAGGACATAATACTATGAAAGTAGCTACAATAAACAAGACGTGGCGTTTCCACGTCAGTTAGTAATCAATTTTTTTAACCGCGAAAGCTGCTGAGTTATGTTTATTCGTCAATCCATCAATATGAGGTCCCCACTGTAACTTGGAGTCTATGGTGATGCCGAGAAATACCGTAGAATCAACAGGATCTACGACTTCACCATTAAACAGTACATTGGCTTTAACAATTTTTGTATTCGGCGTTCTAAAAATTATGTATTTAGTTTTTTACTATACAATAGTAAATAACAAGCACTAAACCAATGTACTATTTTCGAGAGGGCGTTGTTTACATCAGAAAGAAATACTGTCAGAAAACGAAATTATTTCATGGTTTTCTGTCTTTTCAACAAGATATGGTAAATCATTTATATATATTAAAAAGAGGAAAGGACCAAGAACAGACCCCTGTGGAACCCCCATACTGATTAATGGCCTAGGAAATTTTTTGCTATTTACATTGACCCTCTGAACCCTGTAGGTTAAATAAAAGGTCAAAAGATTGAGTGCACGTCCTCCTATACCGTAATGGTGTAGCTTCATGACCAACGTAGAGTGCTGAACGCAATCAAATGCTTTGGACAAGTCACAGTACATGCCAAGAGCATCCTGCAATTACTCCTACGCCTCATAGATACTTTTTAAGAGATCCATAACAGCGTCGGTAGTAGAACGACCTTTAGTAAAGCGATACTGCTTATCATGTATAAGATTATGTAAATCAAAATGCAGTAAGATTTAATTTTCAATATATATTTTTTATTTTTCACTGAAATAGGAGTGTGTGACACTCTGTTTTATTATTATTCCGTTCCCTACTTTCCGCCGAATTGCGTGTTGAGTGGCAGAAATCAACGCCGCGCTTTGCTTTGTTACCAGAACGGAAATGAAAATATTATTTTTTTATTTTTTCTTTTTTAAGTTCACGCTGTATACGGCATATAGCAGGGTAGGCAGAGGGAACCAGAGAACCTAGTGTTAAAACACTCCGTTCTCTTCCAACAAATCCGTTCCCCAATTTTCGCCAGATTGAGGCATTGCGTGTTAAGTGGCGGAACTCATCGCCGCGCTTTGCCTTGTTACCAAACCCAGAAAATGAAAACACTTCATTTCCTGGAGTGAGAATCGAACCAACAACCTGTCGCTTTACAGTCGCACACTTGTGCCTCTGCGCCACGACAGGGATGAAAATACTAAATATTAATTAATACTTTCATTTCTTGAAGTGGGAATGGAACCCACAACCTGTCGCGTTTACACACACGCTTGTGCCTCAAGACACGACTGGCCTCATATTTTTTGTTAAATCTATTTAGAGATAGCAGGTTGTACAGTTTATAGGTAGTTTCCGTTCCAGGGGCCATGTGCTTTCGCGCGTGTTCTTTGTAGGGTGACAGCGATTTTTGATTAATGAAATAAAAAAAATGTTTATCACGTATAGAAAGGTAGTCAAAGTTAACGCCTGTCGTGGCGCAGGCACAAGCGTGCGACTGTAAACGCGACAGCTTGTGGGTTCGATTCCCACTCCAGGAAGTAAAAAATTTAGTGTTTTCATTTCTTGGGTTTGGTAACAAGGCAAAACGCGACGTTGAGTTTCGCCACTCAACACGCAATTCCTCAATTTGGCGGAAAGTGGGGAACAGAAATGTTGAAAGAGAACGTAGTGTCTTAACACTAGGTTCTCAGGTTCCCTCTACCTACCCTGCTATATGCGGGATACAGCGTGAAGTTAGAAAAAAAAAAAAATAATAATCTTGAATTCGATCCTTATTCATGGAATTTATTATATTTATAATACTTTCATCTCCTACCAAACCCAAGAAATGAAAATACTAAATTTTACATTTCTTGGAGTGGGAATAGAACCCACAACCTGTCGTGTTTACAGTCGCACGCTTATACATCTGCGCCACGACAGGCGTTGATATTCCCAGTATAGTTATGTAAAAGTCAATAACATTTTTATGATAACAGCATGGTCACCCCAGTTTGTTTAAAAATATCTCTCTAAATTGTTTTATAGCTCAATCTTGAAGCGATATATTTACCTTTGATGTTTACAGATAATCAATTACTTATTAGAATTTACACATTGTAAAGTAATAAAAGATTGCAAGGCAAAGCGCGGCGTTGAGTTCCGCACAATGCCTCACTTCAGTGGTAAGTGGGGAACGGAGACGTTAATAGAACTGAGTGTCTTAACACTATGTGATTAAATTATTCACAGCATATATGTTATTATCATTTATTTTTTTTTTAACTTCACGCTGTATCCCGCATATAGCGGGGTAGGCAGAGGGAACCAGAGAACCTAGTATTAAGGTACTCCATTCTCTTTCAACATTTCCGTTCCCCACTTACCGCCAAATTGAGGCATTGCGTGTTGAGTGGCGGAACTCAACGCCGCACTTTGCCTTGTTACCAAATCCAAGAAATGAAAATAATAAATTTTACATTTCCTGGAGTGGGAATCGAACCCATAACCTGTCGCGTTTACAGTCGTACTTGTGACTTCTGACCCACGACAGGCGTAAAAGTCTAGTACATATAGACACAAGTGTTGGGTTCGTAGTCAAGCTGATGTAAGAAATGAATGAGTCATTCAGTTAACAAATCGATTAACTCCACACGTCATATAAAAACTGTAATATTACTGAAAATCATATAAAGAAGTACATACATACATATTATAGCTTCATGCTATATCTCGTCTATTACAGGTTAGGCAGAGGGAACCTAGTGTTAAGACACTCCGTTCCCCACTTTCCGCCGAATTGAGGCATTGCGTGCTGAGCGGCGGAACTCAACGCCGCGCTTTGCCTTGTTACCAAACCCAGAAAATGAAAATA
>JAKGSA010002614.1:727-14718 GCA_033558755.1 Philaethria dido
TATATATATATTCGAAATCAATGTGGCAGAGGCTCATCGTGGCAAAAACTCAAAGTGCTCTTTAACTACTATAGTTTAATCGTCCAATTGACACGTAAAATATGCGTTACCTTAGCAACGTTTATTTCAGTTTTAACAAAAATGTAAATCAAAAATAAAAGTGTGGGTTATATTTATTTAATAAATTAAAAAAAAATGCATTACTACTATCAATATCATCTTTCACTTCTTCCCCATAAAAAAAATTGACTATGTCAATGGTTATTCTCCCCAATTCGTATAATTTCTTAAAAAAGGTTTTTTTCTTATCTTTTTCTAACTAATTTCTGTAATAAGTAACTTGAAAGCTAAAAACATATACATAGAATCAATAACAATATAAAAGCAGGATTCTTTATAAAAATATTATTTCTAACTTCTAACATTGCAACATTTTGGTGAAATTTTCCGCATTTAAGTATTTGAAACATGATATCGTCTCACAGTGCTTTACGATATTGCTTTGGATTATTTTCAACTTGAGCAGTACATATAAGATTTTGTGATGTGTATTTTTCATACACTAAAGTTTAAAGAAATTATATAGTAAAAGTAATTATAACAGGAGCCAGTCGTGACGCAGAGGCACGCTGTAAGCAGGTTGTGGGTTCGATTTCCACTCAAGGGAATAAATTATGAATTATAAATATATAACATTTTCATTTACTCGCTCTGGTAAGAAGGTAAAAGCGCAGCGTTGAGTTCCATCACTTAGCACGCAGTCAAATAGGCAGAAAAGAGGGAACGGAAATATTAATAGAATGGAATATCTTTTTGGAGGTATTCAGGTGCCTTCTGTCTACTCTGCTATGCGTGAGATACAGTGCGAAGTTATATATAATTAAAAGTAACTTACAGTTAACTTGTTTCTCTTCTCAGCAGAAATGTCTTAACTAGTGGCAGTTTCTCGTAGACTGACAATAATGACATTTTTAAGTTAACTGGTGATTCGCATGTCTATTTGAATAGAGATAATATGATTATATTGAAATTATTTTTATTTATCCGATCTGGTAAGACAAAATATGGCATAGAGTTCCGTCACTCAACAGTAATGTTTCAAATTCGGGCGAAAAATAGAGAACGGAGTGTTTTAACATTTGGTTCTCTCCCACTACCCTGCTATAAGGTATAAGCTGTCTAACATTTGTATATTATGGTTACATAATGTATAAGCACTAGTTGAATTATAATAAGCTGACTTGTGTGAATAGCTAACTACTTAGTGACGTGATCAAACACGGATTGATGATATACGAGTATATAAGTAGGTAATGCCTTGTATGTTCTCGTGTTACTATGATTAATATATATTTAACTTATTAATTATTAAAATAATTTAAATACCACTTTTTCATTATTGTTAATGCCATTGTGGCGTAGTGAGACATATGATTTTGGTTGTGGGTTCGATTTTTACTCGGGGGAATAATTATATTAAGTCAAAGTCAAATAATTTTATTCAAAATAAGAAGTTACAAGCTTCATTTTTTGAACGTCAAATAATTTACCACCGGTCCACTAAATTTAACGCCTCAGACCTGAGAAGAACCGGCGCAAGAAACTCAGCGGGACTTTTTTTTTTTTTTATATTCGACAATGGTTTACAATTCTTTATTATTGGCAATGATACCTTTGAAACAGACTGGAGCGAGCATTTCATTCCCAAGGTGTGTTATCATTTATAAAATCACTAACTTTAATAACCTTTAACACACAAACGTCTTTTTACAATTTTTTTAAATTGTAAAATGGAAAGTTCTCGGACGTTTTCTGGGATCCTATTGTAAAAGTATACACATTGTCCCATAAAAGAATTGCGGACTCGATGCAATCGAGTTACAGGCGCTGTTACTAAGTAAGACTATTTTCATTTCTCCCCTCAAGTATGGCAAAAAGCGGCATTGAGTCTCGCCACTTCATACGGAAAGTCTCGAATTTGGCCGGCATTTGGAGACCAGAGTGACAGTATGTGGGAAATAGCTAGAAGTTATATTGTTAATTCACTATGGACATATGGACCATTTTTGTTTGAATATTTTTTTTATAATAATAATTGTTTTTTATAATTCCATTACTTAAGATCATATAGGTTACTGAGGATTCATACAGGTAATTTTCATCTAAAGGCAGTATAATTTTTATACACGTGTGCGTACTATGACTACTTTCGCCGTATTCCGTCCAAATACCATTGTGTGTTAAGTGGTGGAACTAAACACCGCACTTTGTCTTATCAGAACGAAGGAATGAAAATAATTTATATGTAATCGTTATCCCGAGTAGGAATCGAACCTTCAACTAATCGCATCTAAAGCGACTGAGCTATGATGGCCGTTTTTTTACTTATATCACAAAACTAAATAAAACTGAGGCACAAGCGTGCGACTGTAAACGCGACAGGTTGTGGATTCGATTCCCACTCCAGGAAAATGGAATTTTTCATTTCCTGGATTTGGTAACAAGGCAAAGCGCAGCGTTGAGTCCGCCACTCAGCACGCAATGCCCCAATTTGGCGGAAAGTGGGGAACGGAGTGTCTTAACACTAGGCTCCCTCTGCCTATTTTGCTATATGCGGGATAAAGCGTGAAGCTATGAATGTAAATAGAACTCCACTATACAGAAAAAGCAAATAACTTAATAATATAATAAGATAGTATATTTAATAAACCTAATTCGTACCAAATATGTTGTCTGCGTATGTTGACTCAACGAGTAGAGGAATGTAGAACCGCCGGGGGCGGGCAAATATTTGATTAGCCTCGCGGTCGCATGTGATCCCGCTAAATTATATTAGCTAATAGCGAGCCTTTATTTTCTATCTAATAATGTAATTTTGTTATGGCTCTTTTAATTTTTGTGATATGGTGAAGAAAGAGTTATTAATGTTTTGAAAAATATTTACGTATTCTATGTATATTTTTCACCCTGTCGTATGAAGTTGGAAGTGACGGGGTTAGAATACAATTCCCCTCTGCCGCTGGGTAGCGTCTCGTAAGAGGCGCGTATCCCAGTAGTTTGGTGGAAGGAGGTTCATCCTTCTCCTTCCATCATGTCAAAGACGAACCACCAAATATCTAATGATGTATTCCGGTTCAATGGCATGTAAGCCAGGTTTTTCTCTGTTCCCACCCATCCTTTTCCCAGAACGTGGTGGTTCCGATAGCGGACTATTACATTGTCCCTTCCTTCAATATAGGCTGGCAACGTATTTACAACACCTCTGGTATTGTAGATGTCTATGGACGAAGGTAACCACTTACCAGGTAGTCCTTCAGCTCGTTTGCCATCCATTATCCATAAAAAAAAATATTTGTCCAGTTTAATGCAGGGGAGAAGGAAGATCTATTAAATATCTATTCAAGATCTATATAATATTTAATAATATATTTTTTTCTCGCGTCGCGTTTGAATCTGTAACTACGCCGATAATAATTGCCTTAAGAATAATTAAGCCACTTAAAACAAGGTGGGTGTATCTCAATTCGACTGTATTTTTATATATGTTACCGCATAAATTTTTATTGGATGATCCAATTTTGATAATTCTTTTTTTATATGATAACCAGTGCTTTTAATGTGATCCTATTTAAATTTGGTCAAGATCTGACCACTAGTTTTTGAGATATTCGTAATTTTAATTTTTAATGTTTTTTTTCTTAAAATCCTAATTAAGAAAAATGCTGCTATTTCTATTTGAACATGTTGAATTTTAACTCATTCCGTTCAAACTTTAGAACTTTTGTTTTATAATGATGTTGAAAATATGTGTTTTGTTACATATTTTTTACATATCGACATCTTTATTTGCGTTCCCGCTAACTCCTTTTTTAAGAAAAAATATATTTTTGATGTAGTTTTGTTTACAATGGTTTGTTGAAGAGCGTTTATTTGGCTTGTAAAAACAACAACTGCAATATGCGTTTGTCGCAACTCGAAAACCAGATAACTTTATGTGTTTATGTTATATATTTTTTTAACTTCACGCTGTATCACGCATATAGCAAGGTAGCAGAGGGAACCTGAGAAACTTGTGTTAAGACACTCCGTTCTCTTTCAACATTGGCGTACCCCATTTTCCACCGGATTGAGGCATTTCGTGCCACTCAGTGGCGGAACTTAACGCCGCGCTTTTTTGCCTTGTTACCACAGAGAGGAAATGAAAATACTGAATATTATTTAATATTTTCATTTCCTGGAGGGCGAATTGAACCCACAACCGTGTGTGTGTCTCTGCGCCACGACAGATACAACTGTAAAGTTTATACTCAGGTGGTGTTGCTAGTTATTCGAATTAGCTAATCAAATATAATGTAGGCTTAATCATAGGGGTATGTTTTAAAAAGTAATCCATACCAAATTACTTAGGAACATCATGGCACTGTGCCATGATGTTCCTAAGTAATAATAAGGAAAGCGTCTTACTGTAAACGGTATTGCTTGTAGGTTTAATTTCCTCTTTGGGAAATGATTATATCTAAATTATTTTAGTTTTTTCCGCTTTGGTAAAAGAAAGTTTTGATTCAGTTCCACCTGTTACCACACAACATCTTGAATTCGGACGGAAAGCGGCAGAGTGTTTAGATGCTGGACTTCCTCTCCGTATACGGGATAAAGCGTTAATGTATTAAAAATAACAAAAACATTTTAAAAATATAATTAAATATCAATAAATATATAATAAATTACAGTCAAATTGAAAGTACAAAGGGTGTCAGGTCAAATGCTCCCCTCTCATATAATACCCAGTACAATATTCTGGACTAACGCTAAACTGCTATAAGTATTGCAAGTCGGTCCGGCATTTGGAGGTGGTGGCGTACATACAAATGTTGGAAAAAGTACTGAAATGAAAGGTGAATGGATGCGGTAGGTTGAAAATGGTTATTCAGATACTTAAGAAATATTTATATATATATATATATATATATATATATATATATATATAAATTTTACTTACTTATATAGCTTCATGCTGTATCCCGCATATAGAGACAGAATAGGCAGAGGGAACCTAGTGTTAAGACACTCCGTGCTTAACACCTCCGCTCCGTCCTGCGTGCTGAGCTGAACCCACAACCTGTCGCGTGTACAGTCGCACGCTTGTGCCACTGCGCCACGACAGGCGTATATTAAAATATTGATGTGAAATAAAACAGTTTGTCTAACAAGTACCAGTAGTTTTTGTTTTACATCTATAATATTCTCAGTTATGAAAATGTACATATATTTTACGTGCTTTTAGACATGTTTTAAGTGTTTTAAATTTTGTATTTTTTTTTTAATTTTGTTACTGATTGGAAAAATTGAAGATGGTCTGATGAATGTTCTTTTTTTTTTTCTTTTTATACCACGACGGTGGCAACAAGGCACACGGCCCACCTGATGGTAAGTGGCTACCGTGGCCTATGGACGCTTGCAACACCAGGGGCATCACTTACGCGTTGCCGACCCAAATTGTAATAATGAAGTAAATTGTAGTAATGAAGTTTTTCAATTGCAGCTGCATGCCAGCATCTCAATGTCATTATAAATTATAAATCCATATTTTAGCTATATGCTTACTTTAAATAAAAAAAAAAAACTATAATACATTGTTATTAAGTAAAATAATATATAAAGAATAAAATATGTTAATATGTGAAACCTAAGTAACAATTACAGAACGAACAATCTTTCTTCTTCTTATTCGTATCACTCTTGACACAGTGGTTGTGGTCAATATGTTATTCGGGGGGCAGTTGTACCTCGCCGTACGATGTCGCACCATCTTCCCCTGTTGAAAATCATCCTGGTGCACTCGTGTAAACGCCTACTAACTAGCGACCATTACTTGATCAGTCCAGCGCATTGGGGTCCTTCTACATGGTCTAGTGCCTTCTACCTTTGGACAAGACGTATAATGGTTTCATTATTTTGTCTCAAAATATGACCAAATAGTTTAGTATGCGAGAGGTAACTACGCTTGATAACCGCTGTGGAATAATCTTTACAAATATAAAATCACCCAATATTTTGAGGTTCTTATACAAGTTTTTAATAATTTATAATTTTTCATTGTTCAATTATACCATATCCAAACACATATAAGCAATGTATATAGAGTCTTAACTTAGCTACTTTATTTGTGGAAGGTGAGTCCCAAGTCTCGTTGAAAGAGATAGTTCCGTGTTTGTGAGGCGCGACACGTACCGCGACTTTTTAACTTTACTTTCGTCCCGGTTTTTAGTCATTATCTAACTTATAAAGTTTTCAAGACAAAGAGCTTTTTTAATATTTACGGTTTTATTATACTGTGTGAAATACATATTAAGAAATAATATACTATTCCTAAGGTTAGATGTGCGAGTAATTATTATTTTTTACCTATGCCTGTCATGGCGCAGAGGACAAGCGCACGACTGTAAACGCGACAGGTTGTGGATTCGATTCCCATTTCAGGAAATGTAAAATTTTCCTTTCCTGGGCTTGGTAACAAGTCAAAACGCGGCGTTGAGTTCCACCACTCAGCACGTTCAATCCAACAATGCCTCAATTCGGCGGAAAGTGATGAACGGAGTGTCTTAACACTTGGTTCTCAGGTTCCCTCTATAGCTTCCCTGCTATATGCGGGATACAGCGTGAAGCTATATATATTTTTTACTTTTAATTTATTTATATTATTAAGTTAAATTGTATTAATTATTTTTTTTCATCATATGTTAATATTAATTGAATCGGAAAATTGTTTTTAATGTTATATGTTCCTATAATTAATACATGTAACAGAATTGATCCTACGCACATATTATGTTATTATTGTTTATTGATATCGAAATGAGTGTTGAAGGAAGACTATAACGTGTCTATGATCTATTATGTATTGTCTCTGGTTTACAACTGTCAAATAAAGCAAACGTGTACATTACAGAAACTGCTCGTTTTATTAGTAATTATACTTATAACTTCTCCAAATGTTACATTATGTTGTTGGTATATCAAATAAGTAAATAAATTACTATGGTTCACGCCTGTCGTGGCACAGAGACACAAGCGTGCGACTGTAAACGCGACAGGATGTGTGTTCGATTCCCACTCCAGAAAATGTGAAATTTAGTATTTTCATTTCTTGGGTTTGGTAACAAGGCAAAGCGCGGCGTTGAGTTCCGCCATTCAACACGCAATGCCTCAATTCGGCGGAAAGTGAATGGAATTGTTGAAAGAGAATGGAGTGTCTTAGCACTAGGTTCTCTGCCTACCCCGCTACATGCGGGATACAGCGTGAAGTTAAAAAAAAAACTATGGTTAACAGCGCCACGCTTTATCCAGTAGAGTCATTAGAAAGAACCTAGTGTCAAGACACTCCGACTCAAGATACTACGTGTTGAGTGACGGAACTCTATGCCACTTGTCCTATCAAAGTGAGGAAAGAAAATAGTGTAAACGTAATCATTGGTTTCTTAAGAACCGAAACCACAATCAATGTCACATCAATCAGCCACATTATTTCAAAAAGTACTTTTAAGTGAAGTTACTTAAATGTAAATATTAAAAAGAGGCTCTTTGTATACAAACTTTGTATACTCTTTGTGTATAAGACTATAGTGGTGCAGTGGGACAGCGTCTGACTTCATTATTGTTTCTGGGTTCGATTCCCAATCGGGGTAATGATTTTATATTATTTAATAAAAAATAATAATAAAATAAATTAATAAAATAGGTTAATAAAATAAAAAAAATAAAAATAAAATAAATTATTTTCATTTCCCTGCTGTGTTAAGACAGTTACCTTGCTATGCAGGATATAGTATGTATCTTCTAGGTATTCTGTTTTTCAGCTTCACTGTATCCCGCACATAGCACGGTAGACAAAGGGAACCTGAGAGCCTAGTGATAAGACACTTCAATCTTTTTCAACATTTCCGTTCCCCACTTTCCACCGAATTTGAGGTATTGCGTATTGAGTGGCGGAAATCAACGCCGCGCTTTGCCTTGTTACCAAACCCAAGAAATGAAAATTAAATATTATTAAAATTTTAAATAATATTTAATTTCATGGAGTGGGAATCGAACCCACAATCTGTCGCGTTTACAGTCTCTGCGCCACAACAGGCGTTATATATTTACAAATTATTGACCAGTCTAATAGAATAGTAATGGCGGTGACGTATAAATAAAAAAAGTGACTAATCCTTTTACAGGCAATATAAAAGACTGACGTAAGGTTAGAAGCTCTATAGTTTTTACTATCTGGCCAGGGTGCCATTTTCCAGATTGGTTATTTATAGAGCCTGGGGGCACTTCATAAATAAATCCATACACGATGCCGGACTTAGGTTATGGTAGTAGTAAACTAGGAAATGCGAATAAATATGGGAATGCGTTAATGTTATTACTTCTGCAAGTTTCCTGGATTGGCTGTCAAGGGGAAGCGAAAAGCTATGGAAAACTACCTACCTACCTAACTTCACGCTTTATTCCTAGCGGGGTAGTCGGGGTATCAAAAACTAGATCTATCTATATATATAAATGCATTGACAAAGCTTTGTATCCTTTTACACGAAAATTACGCGGACGTAGGGCATGAAATTTGGCACTTATAGTTTATATAACGAAGGAATGTAGTACATAATGCTAACATTTTTTTTAAATAAATGCTACACACACTACCACGGTTTGACATCCATGTTTATGCTCAAAAGTGACATATTGCTATGATATATTTATGATGTATTATGATATATACATTGCTTAAGACAACGCGTTATTAACACATCAACGGGGACACTTGCTTAAATAGTTAGGTAAAATAGTATATAATGAGTACAAACTACTTCTTAAAAAACATAACTCTAGAGCACTTTAAATATGTCTGAAAAAATGCATTCATGAAACTCGGCACACCGCCATAGTTTATGTAGCGAAGGAATGCACATAGATTTTATTATCTAAAAACAGTACATAAAAACAAATTAAATTAATAAAGTAAAAGTTACACACACTATCATGGTTTGACATCCACGTTTCTATAAAGTGACATATCCGTCACTACGTAAATGCGTTATTAATGCATAACGGAACAAATGTAAGCAATTTATATATAATCATTCCCCTAGGATTGGAATCAGAAGCCCACAACCTTTATAGCCAGATGCTGTCCCACTATGACCTATACATCTACGTCTAGGTAATACATATGTATTACCTAGACGTAGGCTCTTATAAATAGTAAACTCAGGTACAAATATCTTAACATATTTATTTATTTACATTTTTAATTTACTCTTCATTGGTTTTCTGACATACAGGCCTGTCAAAGACACTTCTTTAATTTCCACGCGAACATAAGACAATAAATGTTTAATTATTTAAATTACATCTTTTTTTTTTAACTTCACGCTGTATCCCGCATCTAGCAGGGTAAGGCAGAATGAACCTAGTGTTAAGACACTCCGTTCTCTTTCAACAATACCGTTCCCCACTTTCGTACTTTCCGCCGGATTGAGGCATTGCGTGCTGATTGGCGGAATTCAACTCCGCGCTTTGTCTTGTTACCAGACCCAGGAAATGAAAATACAAATATTATTAGAATTTTTAAATTTTTGCGGAGTCCCAGGGAATCGAACCACCCTGGCAATCTAATCACGCGTGTATTCAAAGCTTGTGCCTCTACGCCACGTAGGCGATAACCTACCAGCGGTTACCATACTAAAGCTACTATATCATATACATAAGCTATTATTATAAATTTCTATGAAGCTTTCGCCTTAGCTTTAGGCCATATATGTAACATACATGGTAGGAGAAATTTCGAAATACGGAACCCCATGCATCAAAGACGCTGATATTAACATTCGAAGAGGCTAACTCGATCCTCTCGCCTCGAGCGAAGATCTATTGGTTCTATAAGCATATAGATATAAGTCATATTGTGGAATATCGTGGCCGTCTCACTAAAAATGTCACATTATTTTTTATACTACCAAAATATGTTCAGTGGTCGTCCTTTATTTTATTATTAAAATAAACGCGCCTATCATTGGCGCGGAGGCATAAGCGTGCGACTGCTCAACGCGACAGGTTGTGGGTTCAATTCTCACTCCAAGAAATCGAATTTTTCATTTCCTGGGTTTGGTAACAAGGCAAAGCGAAAAAAGATAAAAAAAAATCAACGTTTAATTCGAATTAATAATCAGATACATGGAAACAAAAAAAATCCGAAAAAAAAAACATATATTATTTAATTAAGTAGGGAATGGAAATCTTGTTGTTGTTGTCTTAACTCTATGTTCTCAGGTTCCCTCTATCTTCCCGTCGGTCCTGTTATGTGTGGGAGACAGCGTGAAGCTAAATTTCTTCCTCTTATATTTTAAATAGATTTAAATTTTTTATCTATCCGGCATACATATGAAGCACTGTAAAGCGACTAGAACGCGGTCAATATTGACAGATTGCTCTTTTCTTCACAGTATAAAAGATTGGGAGCTACCTTGAAGTTCTGTTCAAACAGCTAACAAGTTGCATTTAAAGTGTTCTATTCCTGAAGCTAATAGTGGAGGGAATTACATACATATATGTATAACTTAGTACTTTTGATTCAGGTTTCATATATCATTTTCTTTAATACATTTGAAGCCTTCTCTACTTTTATTATTATTTACAAATTCTATTTTGCCGACGATGATGATGATAATGATGACGAATCGATTTCAAAAACGAAAAAAGGTTCTCAAGTCATTTACTATTTTTATGTATGTGTACTCATTACTTATTGCTGGAGTGAACCAATTTTGACGTTTCTTTTTTTCATTTGATAGCTAGTGCTTTTAATGTGGTTCCATTTAAATTTTGTTAAGATCAGACACGTAGATCTTGAATGACTCAATAAATATACTTTTGAGTACATTTTATCTCGTCGTATTTTTAATTATTTTATTTCTCATTAAAAACTATTTTAGCAGATTAATTGCGTGTGCTAGAGTATTCGATAGTTCGTGGTCCAGACCAAATCAGTACAAATTTTATAGCACTTAAGTTTCATCTAGATTCAGTTGAGTGTTTTTGCATGAAGAGTAATAAACATTCATTTCCCACAAATTTTTACTTTTATAATATTAGTAGGCCTCTATCAGTGTTTTGCATACAAGATAAAGAGTGGCAGAAGTGATCTGGACTCAACTGGTACGCTCAAAATCAAAACCTTAGTATTTATCGTATATATATATATATATATATATATATATATATATATATATATATATATAATAAAAAATAAAAGCAATTATATCGGCGTCAGTTTTATTTGGCCCGTTATAGCGTCGTTTGATACTGGACGCCTTGCTTTGACTGGCTAATATCTCATTTTATAGTGGTTTTATTGACGTGCGTGGGTGAGTAAGGGTTGTGTATATAAAAAGATATAAATTATTTTTATTATGGATATGTTATTAATATTTATTTTTATGAAGGCGATTTTTATTTTCATTTCTACTACTAGCATCACAGAACATCATGTGCTAAGTAGAGAAACATCGTTACACATTATGTAAATTAGACCAGGACAATTTAGAAGTACACTTGTCTCAAAAATTACGTGGAAATTGCAGGAAACAAGTCAATTAAGTAAATAGTTACATATTAATTGTAATATTAATTAATATATATTTTTTAACTTCACGTAACCTGCATATAGCAGAGTAGGCAGAGGAACCAGAGAACCTAATGTTAAGACACGCCATTCTCTTTCAACAATTCCGTTCCCACTTTCCGCCGAATTGAGGCATTGCGTGTTAATTGGCGGAACTCAACATAGCCTTTGCCTTGTTACCAGAAAAGAAATGAAAATACTAAATTTTACATTTCCTAAAGTGGGGGAATCAAAGGCCCCCTGCATATATCGCGTTTACAGTCGCACGCTTGTGCCTTTACGCCACGACAGGCGGAATATTATATAGAATATTAAGTAATGTTAAGTAATTTTAAGTGATATTGAGTGATGTTAAGTAATATTAAATGTTATAAAGTAATAATAATATATTAAAAGTAAGAGGCAAAATAAGAAATACTCTCTTTGAGGAAAAAAAAAGAAAACTATTTCCTAAGCTTGAGTTAAACGATGTAAAAATATTGGAAAAGTTGACAAAGGTACAGACCACGTGTCCGTAGTTATCAAATGAAGATAAAAAAAATATGGTAACATACTTTTATAAGTTCAATATTTCGCACCTGATGCATCATAAATCCTTTACGATTCTGTCTTGAAATACCATGGGTGAATTGGTAACTTTGAAATCACGAAGACAAGATGACGCTAAAATAGTTTTATACGAACTAAGTCGGAGAAAATAAAATTTAAACAGTCAGTTGTTTGTCCTGATCAATAACTATTGGTCTAAACCACCTATAAAGTTCTTGGAAAGATTGCTTCTCATATACGAGTAGTTAGATGAGTTGCGGTGAATAATAAAGCAGTATGAAATGTTTTAAGCGAATATTTTAATATGTCTGTAAGCTATTATAATGATATGTTTATCTGAGTAATGTGCCTGTCATTGGCGCAGAGGCACAAGCGTGCGACTGTAAACGCGACAGGTTGTGGGTTCGATCCCCGCTCCAGGAAATGTAAAATTTAGTATTTTCATTTCTTGGGTTTGGTAACAAGGTAAGCGCGGCGTTGAGTTCCACTCAACTGCATTAGGCTCAATTCGGCGGAAAATGAGGGCAGGTATTGTTGAAGAGAATGGAGTGTCTTAACACTAGGTTCTCTGGTTCCCTCTGCCTACCCTGCTATATGCGGGTTACAGCGTGAAGTTATAAAAAATAATAATAAATCTGAGTAATATGGTGCAGTGGCGGAGTGGAGCAATCGGACTTTAGTTTTTGGTTCGATCTCCACTCGGGGAACGATCGTATTTAATTTTTTTTATTTCCCTTATTTAGTTTAACAAAGTGCGTCGTAAATGTACTTTTCACATTGTCAGTTGTTGAAAATTAACAGTAATTTATCTCGACTTTAACTCTTTCCACTCCAAGGCTGTTTTTGTTTTTATTCCACCAGCTCCACGCCAAAATTAGGTTTTTTAAATTTTAGTGTTTTTTGTGTATTTTGTAAAAAAACTATTTTTTTTTATTTAATAAACTTTATTTTATGAATAATTACATGATACTATATTATAATTCTTAATTTTAATCTTTATAATCCCTTTTGGTATGGTATTTTTCAGTGTCGAGTGACACTCGACATTGGAGTGGAAAGGGTTATCTCTACCTAACCAGACAGACAGACTCTAAGACAATACGATTTTGACAGACAATATAATTAAACAGACTCTAAGATAATATGATTTTGACATTAATTACATATATACATACTATTTTATTACAGATGAATAATCTGATTTGGTTGCCTAATGTATTCTCTACAACTTGAAAATGTCTGTATAGGTTCTGCATAAACAATAACATTCACAATACATGAGTATAGAAATATCTTATTTTCGAATATAAAAAACATTTTTAAGCCTGCGTTTCATTTTTGAAAAACTAAATGTTGTTTACAAAAGAGGCAGGGAGAGACTCCGGTTGACCGAGAATACAGTATCAATGATACTGGAGGAAGGTCACGTAAAAAGCATGAGGACTCCCCGGAGGGCATGCATGAAGAGGTTAATGACTGTGGACGAGGCGAAAGAGGTATGCAGGGACCGTAGCGTTTGGCGCTCCGTTCCCTCTGACTACCCCGCTAGGGATAAGCGTGAAGTTAAGTAAGTAAGTAAATGTTGTTTAATTTGCAGCTGATTAGGTTTCCATATTAATAAATCCGTTACAAAAATACAAAGCACAAAATATAAAAAAATAAATTTAGTACTTCATACAGTAATTTAATATATTATAAATAGTTTAGGTGGTAGGAGGTTCGTCCTCCGACTGGCTCGCGACCACTATCATGTCAAAGACGAACCGCCAAATATCTT
>JAKGSA010002615.1:0-15273 GCA_033558755.1 Philaethria dido
ATGTACATCATACTAAATATATAATTTAACATCAATGCAGCTTGTCGATAACCGTTCAATATTCTCCGGATAGTCTCCAGTGGGCTAAATTGAATTATTTCCTTGACTTCGTCAATTCTAAAGTGTTTAAAAGTTTACTGTTTTTATAAGTGAGTTAAAGGTATTTTTGAAGATTATATATACTTTTGAAGCTATCGTGGGATAACGTTTGAATGTACACGGGATGGGTTGTGGGTTCGATTCCCACTTGAGGAAATGATCAAATTTAATTTTTTTTTCCGCTCTGGTAAGAAATATCGTCGTATTCAATATCGCCATTCAAGGTTTCAAAATTCGGATGTCAGAAAGTGTGAGTTCCACCACTCAGCACTCAATGACTCAATTCGGATGGAAAATGGAGAACGGAGTATCTTGACTTTCAAAGTATACTTGTATGCTAAAAAATCATAGATATTAAAATAACCTGTTTAATGTAAGGATAACCATTGTATGTGCCTATTCTCGGTTCAAAACCATTTGAAACCATTTGAAGACATTATATAGAAAGCCCCGCCACGACAGTCGCAAGTTGAGGTTCGAGTACTGCAAGGGACGTCCTTGCGACCGACGACATCATTTCAAGAAGCCACGTGGCGCTTGCATTTGCAGGGACTAGTGCCCTCTACCTCAATCTTTCGGTGTAAGGACCATATAGTATCAACAGCATTTCCATTCAATCGAAAAAGAAGTCAGATAATGAAAGATAATCTGAATACAATATATCTGGGCTAATAGCTAAAATCAGAGACCAAAGTGATACACATTGCTTACGAGAGTTAAACTTACCTTAAGCTAAAGGTAAGTTTAAGAGGTAAACTTAATTTATTTTACCTTAGTTTGCCTTACCTCTCATTTATTTAACCATAGCTATTTAAGCTCTCAGGTAAAAATAAAAATATATAACTAAAATTTATTATTATAATAACACAGCCACAAAAGCCACTTGTTTCGCAGAGTGCATACTCTGAATCTTCAAAATTGCTGTTGCGTTAAGGCACTTCTAGCATTGCTCGCAGTTTACGCCTCTCAAAATTTAACGCCGAAAAATATCATGTAAACTATATAGAAGGCAAAAAAGTTTTGTAAAAATAAAATGTAGTTGAGTTACATGAAATTTTATTAAAAAAGTTGGTTTTACTAAAATTTAACCCTCTATTTTTGTTATTCCCGCACTTAGGAAACGAAAAATTTGTCTTAACTTCACACTGTATCCCGCATATAGCAGGGTAGGCAGAGGAAACCATGAGAATCTAGGGTTAAGATACTTCATTCTTTTAAGTGTTCCGTTCTCCACTTCTCCACTTTAACGATAGGTCTCAAAACTTCTTTACATGTTTTATAAAAAATTCAACACAGCGGGACTCAAACCTGGGTTCTTGGAAATGATCCAAGCACTCTGACCGCTAAGCTATGCGTTCTTATCCAGCTGCGCCGACACTTTTATACGATTACAACTTATTTTTGTTGTTAGCATTTATTAAAATCCTATATCCTCGAAATCCTTAATGCTCCCCTACATATCCCAAGGAACCTTCAAATTTCATCTTTCAACGGCCAGTAGTTTCGTATGTACGTTATCTGTCAGTCAATCAGTAAAACAAACGTTTTGCATATATAGATAATAGCAAAAACTACTACAATTAACAACCTCTTTTATAAAATTAATTTACAAACAAAAATAATATGCTTGAAAAACCTATGTTTCAGTCAATTTCAATCCCATTTCATATCTAGTACAAAAAAATTAAAATCAATAGATTCATATTCAATTTCTATTTATTCATCTGCCTAAATTATTTTTTCACAAATTTATTCAAATTACGGTTACATTTTTTTATTGTTTTATTGAAGTAGGCCATCATGACGAAATTTGTTGTTCACTAACTGTAAACGCTCATGTTTGTACGTTTAATTCCTAACTGGGAAATAATAACTTTTAAAATTAATTTTATTTCCTCACTCTGGTAAGACAAAAAGCGCGGCGTTGAGTTCCGCTATAAATCACGCAATCTCAAATTATGGTGGATTCATACATATAATTGTTTTAATTTTTAACCTAATTCAAGAAACAGGTTCTCAATTCGACCATATTTTTTTATGTGTGTTACCACATAATTTTTTTCTAGGTGAACTAATGTTGATGATACATTCTTATATAATAGCTAGTACTTCTGGTGTAGTCTCTTTTAAATATAAACAAAATTTGACAAGTAGTTGTTTAGTTATTTGTAATAATCTTATTTTTTAGCATTTTTTATTTCTTTTTTTATTAAAATTCTTATTATTGTATACCATCTCTATATAAAAAAATATCTTAATGCACCCACATGCCACATATATTATAAAACACTACAATTTAATATTAGAAGAGAAAAATTAAAAAAACAAATTTAATATTCAATAATTTAATACATTTTTAACTTTCTACCTCTTTTCGGACCAACACTTTCCGCCTCATTGAAACAACACGTTTTAGATACGCGCCATAAACTAGCTATCTAGAACCACGTCTGAAGCGAATTCTAATTTATATCTATTGAAAATAAAAGGACTGCTTGAACACCGAAATGGATGCACTGCAGAAATTTAGAGTAAGAGTGTATTTAAATGCGATAACTTTGAAAATATGTGAATATTGAAGCCATCGCGGTGCAGTGGGTTTAACTATAAATGCTAGTGGTTGTGGATTCGATACACACTCAAGGGAATTTTTTTTTAGCTTCACGCTGTATCCCGCATATTGTAGGGTAGGCAGAGGGAACCTGAGAACCTAGTGTTAAGACACTCCGTTCCCCACTGTAAAGCCTGTCGCGGCGCAGAGGCACAAGCGTGCGACTGTAAAAGCGATAGGTTGTGGGTTTGATTTCCACTCCAAGAAATGTAAAAGTTTATTATTTTCTTGGTTTGGCAACAAGGCAAAGCGCGGCGTTAAGCTCCGCCACTCGGCACGCAATGTTTGCGGAAAGAGAAGAACGAAGTGTCTTGACACTAGGCTCTCTCTGACTACTCTGATATATATTATGGTGAAGGGTGAAAGGTGAAGCTATATGTAATGATCATGGTATCGAAAGTGTGCATAATAACTGTTTATTTTTAATATATCTCTTTTTTTTATCATCACTCATTATTCCTAGCAGGGTATTAATCAAATTCATATCTTAACTAATTTTAAAAGGGACTACATCAGAAGCAATGGCTACCATATAAAAAAGTATCATCCATAATGGTTCACTCACTAAAAATTTATATGGTAACACATAAGAAATAGCGGCGAATTGAGAACCTCCCCTTTTTTTGAAGTCGGTTAATAAATACAGATAGCATACATACATACAAAAATAGCTTCATGCTGTATCCCCCATATAACTATAAAGTATCTACTGTTTCAGTGAAACAGAATAATAAATAAAATACTAAGTACTTGTCGTTATTTTATGGTAAAATTACACACATACATACATACATACATAGCTTCACGCTGTATCCCGCATGTAGCAAGGTAGGCAGAGGGAACCTAGTGTTAAGACACTCCGTTCCGCACTTTCCACCGAATTCAGGCATTGCGTGCTGAGTGGCGGAACTTAACGCCGCGCTTTGCCTTGTAACCAAACCCAGCAAATGAAAAATTCCATTTTCTGGAGTGGAAATCGAACGCACAACCTGTCGCGTTTACAGTCACACGCTTGTCCCTCTGCGCCACGACGGGAAGAAGCATTAGCTATCGAATAAAAAACTGGCAAATATATACCTCCACCTTTTTTTGAAGTCGGCTTATAAATATACACAGCTATGTATATTAAGCTATCTAGCTAGTAGAATACGTCCAGAAAGCAAAACTACATTGACATTGTAAAAATACGTCTGAATATTAGTATTCTATTTAGGTAGGCTAATAATATTTTATAGATATCGTACTTTACTTAATACGTGTAAAAAGGTAATACATTATTTCGAATAACTCAAAAATTACTCTTCAAATCTTATCTAAACTTAAACAAACACACACACTCATACACATAAATAACAATTGTTAGGAATATGCGCATACAAAACAAAATAATAACTAATAACTTTACTTGAAAAATATAGAAAAAGCAATAACAACAAGCAATATTAAAAAATGAAATATACTTCACGTGTACGGCGTACAGTGTACTAAACCAATTTTACAGTAACCTCTTAAATCTGGGGTTTAATAGCGGAACACCGCAAATGCGGATATAAAAACACAACCGTCACATCTGTCACAATGTTAAAGTTTCCAACATAAAAATCACACAAAAATTTATTGAGAAATTGGAAAATCCAATCCATGGATTGCTTTGTTACTACTATAAACGACTTTAAGTGCTTAAATTAAAGTTTATTTTATAATATACAGTTACCGACTTTTATTATATTTGTTTGGTGGTAGGAGGTTCGTCCTCCGTCTGGCTCGCGACCACTATCATGTCAAAGACGAACCGCCAAATATCTTATGATGTGTTCCGGTTCGATGGCATGTAAGACAGGTTTTCCCCTTTCCCACCCATCCTTTCCCCAAATGTGGTTCCGATAGCGGACTACCACATTATCCTCCCTTTCCATCTGTATCCTCTGTGGTTGCAACGCATCTAGTACATCTCAAAGTTGTAGATGTTCATGGCGAAGGGTAACCACTTACCATCAGGCGGTCCTTCTGCTCGTTTGCACATCCAGTATTCATAAAAAAAAAAAAAAAATATAACTATACTAGAAATATCGGAAATATAATTTATTTATACTAACATACTAACATATATAGCTTCACGCTGTATCCCGTATACAGCAGGGTACGATAAAGAAAGAAACATAAATATAAAAAATTGAGACAGAGAAAAAATGAGATAAAAAATAGATTAGATAGATAGAAAAAAACAAACAAGTACAAACAATTTGTTCGAAATAAAATATTTTGTATTTAAATATTGCGCCTGTCTTAGCGCAGAGGCACTGTGTGCGTGAGCGTGCGACTGTAAACGCGACAGATTGTGGTTTCGATTCCCCCTCCATGAAATAGAACTTTTCATTTTCCTGGGTTTGGTAATAAAACAAAACGCGGCGTTGAGTTCCGCCACCCAACACGCAATGCCTCAATTCGGCGGAAAGTGGGAAACGGAGTGTCTTAACACTAGGTTCCCTCTGCCTACCCTGCTATATGCGGAATACAGCGTGAAGCTATGTATGTATGTATATTTAATTTTTTTTTAATTAGGTAGAGACCTTAGAGTAAAGACACTCCATTCTCTGCTACCCGTCTGAAATTGAGTGGCGGAACTCAACGCCGTATATACAGTACAATTTTATTACGTAGAAATAATGTGAAAGTCGTAAATCAATCAAAAAATTAATTAACGTATAAGAGACTTATATTTGAATATGCAAAAATGTTGTAACGAGTTTCAGTGCCTTTCATAACGATATTTAAATAACAATTAAAGGTACGAATTTTGTAAGCGAGATTTATTATGGTGACTAAAATATGGGCCATAAGACGTTATGTGGTACTGTGTTGAATATTTCTTATAAAATTATGTTTCAAGAAATAATAACACCTATTAACGCCTGTCGTGGCGCAGAGGCACAAGCGTGCGACTGTAAACGCGACAGGTTGTGGGTTCGATTCCAACTCCAGAATAGTTTAGTATTGTCATTTCAAGGGTTTGGTAACAAAGCAAAGCGCGGCGTTGAGTTCCACCACTCAGCACGCAATGCCTCAATTCAGCGGAAAGTGGGGAACGAAGTGTCTTAACACTAAATTCCCTCTGCCTACCCTGCTATATGCGGGATACAGCGTGAAGCTATATATGTGTATGTAAATAATTAAAAATTAATTAAAAATATTAACAAAAAAGAGTACAAAATTAAATAAAATGCATTAAAAATTACATTATTACGAATAACTCAAAAACTACTCGACCTATCTAAGCTAAATTTAAATGGTACCATATCAGAAGTACTAGCTGTCACATAAAAAAAGGATCATCAGAATTGGTTCACCCAGTTCAAAGTTATGTGACACATAAAAAACAATCGAATAGATCTCTTCCTTTTTGAAAGCCCGTTAAAAATAATGAACACAGAGTAGAACTTCGTTAATGAAATTAAGTTTTTTATTATTTTAATTATATACTATAATTATAGAACATATTATATAGAACGCCTCTCGTGGCGCATAGGCACAAGCATGCGACTGTAAACACGTTAGGTTGTAGGTTCGATTCCCGCTCCAGGAAATGTGAAAGTTTAGTAGTGTCATTTTAAGGGTTTGGTAACAAGGCAAAGTGCGGCGTTGAGTTCCGCCACTCATCAGCCTCAATTCGGCAGAAAATGGGAAACGGAGTGTCTTAACACTAGGTTCTCAATTTCCCTCTGCCTACCCTGCTATATGCGGGATACAGCGTAAAGAAAAAAAAAAAAATTAAGTTTTATAACAAATGTATACTATTTAAATCTTATGCATACCTGTGTCAAAATGACACCGACGTTGCATAAAGCTCTCACTAAGTAGTAAGAAGAAGCGTCTCATAGACTCGCTTGTTCTCGGATTTGCATCGCTTTTCAATGTGAATGTGAACGCTTCTTTGGTACTTTCGTAAAATCTGATCTTTGAATATTTCTCGCTGAAATTATTTTCTAGAAATGACAAATGTTTTGAGGTACTTTGTATTGAATAAATGGTTATTATTGAATAATTTATATTTTAACAAAAAAATATAGAAATCGGATTTCAAACAAGGTGCACTGAGATGTACAATTAGTACAAATAAGTCAAAAATTACCACATCAGAAACTATCAGCTCTTTATCATATAAAAAAAATAATCATTAAAAAATGTTTCACCTAGTAAACAGTTACGCGCTTAAAAATACAGTCAATTTGTTACCTCCTCATTTTTGAAGTCGGTTAAAAATGTGATATTGTATATTATGAAACAAACTTTTAGCTTCAAAAACTACTCATACATTTATACATACATAGCTTCACGCTGTATCCCGCATTTAGCAGGTTAGGCATAGAGATAGAACCTAGTGTTAAGACACTCCGTTCCGCACTTTCCACCGAATTGGGAGATTGCGTGCCGAGTGGCGGAACTCAACGCCGCGCTTTGCCATGTTACCAAACCAAGAAAATGAAAAATTCCATTTCCTGGAGCGGGAATAGAACCCACAACCTCACTTGTGCCTCTACGCCATAATCACTAATCATTAATAGATTGCTGTATAATAATTCCATGTATTAAAAAACACACTTATTCACCCACTTGACACTATTGTGACACAATTAGAGCGCTGTTTGTATGTCATGGTTATGAAATAAAATTTTATTTAGGAAAATTAAAAAATACATATATATGTATGTATCTATTAATTTATGTTATCTTTAAGCACCTGCTCAATTATTTCCTATATGACAAGGTTGGCTGGTAGAGAGACTCTCTAGCTTTTTGTGCATTTATATAAAACTAGTGTCCTCGTTGATGCGTTAATAACGCGTTGTCTTTAGCAATATTTATGTCACTTTATATAAACATGGATTTCCAATCATCGTAGTGTGTGTAACATTTATTTCATTAATTTAATATACTTTTCATGCATTACGTAAAAAAAATATTAGCATTCATTAGCACTCCTTCTCTATATAAACTATACTCGTAAGTGTGCCAAGTTTCATGCTCCTCCGTCTGCGTAATTTTCGTAAAAAGCGGTACAAAGTTTTTGCTTCACGTATTTATATAAAGATATTGTGTGCAACAAAGGATAAATAAATAAATATTTGTATTAAAACCGTTTCGTAACTGCACGCGGCGTTAAGCTCCGCTACATAGCGCATAATGTTCCTATCAATAGAAACATGTGGAAAACAGAGTGATCTGGCTGACTAGGTAAGTTAGTGACTAAATTAGTATCTAATAAACTTTTGTTTTATTCTATTATTTATATTATAAGTTTAATAAGTTATAGTTTTTGCTAGAAGTCATCACGGTGGGTCTGCGTTTGATTAAAAATGCAATAGGTTGTGGGTTCGATTCCCGTTCGGGGGCTTGATTATATTTAAATTATTCTTATTTCTTCTTTCTGGTATAACAAAACGCGACGTTGAGTTCCGTTATTTAAAATACAGAGTTTCAAATTAGTGCATAAAGGTGCGAAAGGAGTGTCTCTACACTAGGTTTTCCGACTACCCCGTTACGAGTGATAATGCATAAGGCTGCTTGTTTAATATTTACTTTCAAAACCAACGCCTGTAGTGGCGCAGAGGCACAAGCGTGCGACTGTAAACGCGACAGGTTGTGAGTTCGATTCATACTCCAGGAAATGCGATTTTTCATTTTCTGAGTTTGGTAACAAGGCAAAGCGTAGCGTTGAGTTCCGCCACTCAGCACGCAATGCCTCAATGCGGCGGAAAGTGGGGAACGAAGTGTCTTAACACTGGGTTCCCTCTGCCTACCCTGCTATATACGGGATACAGCGTGAAACTATGTATGTAAGGCCAGACTAAGGTAAAATGAGGAAATATGGCAAGTAAAATTTCAACCCACTCTATCGATTTACAATAGCTAAAGCTTAAAAAGAGTTCTATTGGTGGAGTTTAACGTATGCACCAAGTCAGAGCCGCAATGGATTTTTGTTCTTTTTACAGTCAGTACAGTAGCTGTGGAAAGTTTAAAAAATAAGTTTTTTTTAACTAACTGGCAAGAAACTAAGGAGAATATTCTTTTAAATATTATATTTGACGAAATTGAGTCGACTCCTGATGAAAACATTGTCTAGAATAAAAGGTCACCAACAATATACAGGACAATTATTTATTGGTAAAAAACTGAAATTTGATAATCTTTGGGGAGTGTAGGGGCAAGACTAAGAGTCTCAGAAATTCCTATGAAAACAGGAAAACCTTATTATAAGGTGTTATAGTACACGGGGAATCAAGTTGCAGGATAGCTAGCTATTTGCCATACTGAATTACTTTGAAAAAAGAAGAAAACAAAGAGGTTTAAATAAAACATACCTTTATCAAGATAAGGAAGTAAAATCCTAAAGAGTATCAAACCTTTCCATGCAGTACTATTCGCTATAATATATTTATAAATTAACCTTAGCTCAAACAAACCGAATGCACTAACTACCGTTTTTGGCAGGTATAACTACGTTTAACGACATGATTTCAATTTTCAATGTAAAGTACTGTCCTGAACAAAGCGCGGCGTTAAGTTCCACATCAGGAGCAGGTGTCTTAACAATATGTTCGTACTGACTGAATAAATATATATATATATATATATATATATATCTTGCTACTCATCCTTATATATATATATGCCTATATATATATACAATAATAAAAGTAAATATAAATAGAATATAATTGTTTTACTTTTCTCTCATACCTATGGGATGTGGGAGGTTGACTGGAAAAGAAATCTCTATCAGAGATAAGTCCACCTTTGCCAACAGCTTTGTTGACATTGTATTGATTTTGGTTACAAAGTGCAATAAAGAATATACGAGTATATAATTTATAAAGATTTTGTGCATAGAGGCATAAGCGTGCGACTGTAAACGCGACGGGTTGTGGGTTCGATTCCTACTTTAGGAAATGAGAATATTAAATATATATAATATTTACATTTCCTCGCTCTGGTAACGAGGCAAAGCGCGGCGTCGAGTTCAGCCACTCAGCACGCAGTATCTTAATGCGGCGGAAAGTGGAAAAAGAAAATCTTAAGAGAACGGAGTGTCTTAACACTAGGTTCTCTGGTTCCCTTTGCCTACCCTGCTATAGGACAGCTAAAGGAAATATAAAGAAAAAATATTACGCCTTAATTGACGCCTGTCATGGTGCTGAGGCATAAGCGTGCGACTGTAAACGCGACGGGTTGTGGGTTCGACTCCTACTCCAGAAAATGGATTTTTTTATTTCCTGGATTTGGTAACAAAGACAAAGCGCGCCGTTGAGTTCCGCCACTCAGCACGCAATGCCTCATTTCGGTGGAAAGTGCGAAACGGAGTGTCTTAACACTAGGTTCCCTCTGCCTCTCTATATAGACACAGCGTGAAGCTATGTATGTATGTACGAGTATGTATATATAAAATATTAGAATAAACGTTTGTATCTGTATGTGACCGCAGCTTTACTATCTCAGTGGGACTTGTACGATTTATCCTTGTCCTAGTTTTTCACACAATGCCTTTGTATCACCTCCGCAAATACCTTATCCGTTAAGCTTTTTCTGGCAGATTCATTTGTTTTGTATGACATTTTTAATTTAATTTCATTCCAAAGGTTTCCTTAGTATATTAATATATTGTTATTTTCTATTATGCTGTGAAAAATGTTTTGAGGTAAATTTATTTTGATTTTTGAGACTTATCTTCTGTTCTTTGCATAGATTTTTTGTTTGTTAAGTGAAGGAGCAATATTTATCATTATGGCAATGATCATGGATACGATTTATATACATTCAAGAGAAATAATTATACATACAGTTTCATGCTTCTTTCCGTATAACAAGGTAGGCATGAAATTGAGTAGTGGAATACTACGCCGCGTTTTTCTGTTATTTGTTACAGAATTTCTATAAATTTATAGACTGTCTTGTTACTTAGGTATAAAAACATAATGGTATAAAAACGCCTGTCGTGGCGCAGAGGCACAAGCGTATGACCATAAACGCGACAGGTTGTGGGTTCGAATCCCACTCCAGGAAACGGAATTTTTCATTTCCTTTGTTTGGTAACAAAGGCAAAGCGCGGCGATGAGTTCCGCCACTCAGCACGCAATGCTTCAATTCGGCAGAAAGTGCCTACCTTGTTATATGCGGGATACAGCATGAAGCTATGTATGTATGTATGGTACAAAAATTAAACCAACAACCCAGAATTATCGGGTAGAAAGCGGAGAACGGAGTGTTTTAATATTTACAGTAGGTTCTCTCTGCCTATACTGTTATGCAGAAAAAGTTAGACGCCTGACAACATATAAACACATAACAAAAGACAGACAAAATAATTTCTTTCATATATTTAGAATCGCGTGACATTATTTTGGAGTTAAGTATCGCGTGCACGAATTCTAAGTCGAAAATTTCGGTATTCTTATAAGTGCCGCCATAAAAGAAAGTGTTTATTACTATAGTTTGCATGTTGACGAAGTTAGCGTGGTAATGTCTTTGTTGTAGCGCTATGCTAATATAGATCGACAGCTGATTGTACTAATAAATAGTTGAAATTTTAATAAAATAAGAACTGATAAGTGGGGAACAGAAATATTGAAATAGAATGGAGTGTCTTTACACTAGGTTCTCTGGATCCCTCTGCCTACCCCGCTATATGCGGGATACAGCATGAAGTTAAAAAAGAAAATAAAAAGAAAACTTTGAAATAAAATGTACTAAGAAGTAAGGCGAAACAGGTATGCAGGGACCGTAGCGTTTGGCGCTCCGTTCTCTCTGACTACCCCGCTAGGGATAAAGGGTGAAGTTAGGTAAGGTAAGAAGTAACACTTTACGATATGTTATGAATAGCTCAAAAACTACTCTTGGCGAAATTTATATAGGATCATAAGCACTAGCTATTATATAAAAAAGTATCATCAAAATTGATTCACCCAGTAAAAAGTTAAAGTTGTGTGTTAGACACATAAAAAAGAATCGAATTGCAAACCTCATCCTATTTTTAAACTTGATTAAAAACTACATACGATTCGATTTTAAAAATAAGCTATAATTTCAAATGATATCATCATGCACAGTTAGATAAAGGGTGACTGTAAACATGATTAAAATAATTTTAATATGAACGTCGCCTGTCGTGGCGCAGAGGCATAAGCGTGTGACTGTAAACGCGACAGATTGTGGGTTCGATTCCCACTCCAGGAAATGGAATTTTTCATTTCCTGGGTTTATAACAAGGCAAAGTGCGGCGTTAAGTTCCGCCACTCAGCGCGCAATGCCTCAATTCGGCGAAAAGTGGGGAACGGAGTGTCTTAACACTAGGTTCCCTCTGCCTACCCTGTTATATGCGGGATACAGCGAGAAGCTAAGTAAGTAAGTAAGTAATATCCCCGTAAAATAAACCGTGGCGGTGATACTATTCAATTTGCAATTTTTGACTTCAGACAACTAGAGAAGGGAGTGGCTAGACACTAGGTTATCTGACTAACTTACTATTATCTTTAACAAAGTGTAAATCATCCAAGAAACCAAAAAATTACAGACACCATTAAAAAAATATGTTTTTCATAATTGAAGTGAACAAAAATCATACATTTCCGTAACGCAACACGGCAATTTATTTGAAAAACCTCGGTACCTCAAATAAGAGTGGCCATAATAAAAATTTATAGGCAATTTGCGAAAGAAATACAGCCTCCTTACTACCACCGACTTTTGTTTTACTAATGAAAAAAACATTACAATCTAACCGCTAACTCTGACCGCTGGTTTTTATTTGGGTGATCTGTTACAATTCGTTCAGCCTGCCTTAAGTATTACATAAATACATAATAATTTGTCCATTTCAAATTTCTTTTGTAAATTGTTCTTAATTTTTGTTAAAATATATAGAATGAGATGAAAAAGATGAAAGTATATTAACGCCTGTCGTGGCGCAGAGGCACAAGCGTGCGACTGAAAACGCGGACTGAAAACGGTTGTGGGCTCGATTCCCACTCCAGGAAATGTAAAATTTGGTATTTTCATTTCTTGGGTTTGGTAACAAGGCAAAGCGCGGTGTTGAGTTCCGCCACTCAACACGCAATGTCACAATTTGGCGGAAAGTGGGGAACGGAAATGTTGAAAGAGAATGGAGTGTCTTAACACTAGATTCTCTGGTTCCTTCTACCTACCCCGCTATATGCGGGATACAACGTGAAGTTAAAAAAAAGTATATAAGAGCCACTATAAACGCGAGTGGTTGTGCGTTCGATTCCCATTCGAAGAATTATTTTTATTTCGTCACTCTGTAGGGCAAGCACAATTTGCGACAAAGTATTCGTATCGTTATCGAAAGCATTCAGCATGGGAATACTTTAGTTCCTCATATGCACGGTAGGGGCGCTTTTCAATTCCCATACAAATTCTTTCGATAACAATACAAATACTTTATCGCAAGTTCTCGTGCTTGCCCTACTAATCAAAGACAAAGTCCGGCGTTGAGTTTCACAACACACGCAATGTCTCGAATTCAGGTAGAGAGCGGTGAACAGAGTGTCTTGACATTCATTTTGACTATACTGCTCAGCAGGATAAAACGTAAAGCTGTTTTTTTATTTAAATATATTTATAAGATTTAAAGAAAATATTACATACAACATAAATTATTGGCATCGCCTTGACTTTCATGATTAGTTATTTTAATGTATTCATAATCATTTTACAAATATCAATTTTATATGTACTGACATATATGGAAGGCTTTGAGAGATATAATAAAATTGACAATATCTTAAGAAGCTACAAAAAATACTATTTACTCGTATAGCACATCTTTTAAAAATTCAATTCTTACGAATAGCGTGAAGTCCTTTGCAGTGTTCAGGTGTTTCTTCGTACCCAATATTAAAAATAAGCGAATGATACTAAATTCGATAAGCCTCAAACACTCTCCAGGGAAAATACCTAGAATGATCCGTAAAGAGCTAAGGTACGCGCTTTATCCCACATAGTAGAAAGAAACCAGTTTCAAGGCACTCCGTTTACGCTTTCCGCCCGAATGGTTCATTGCATGTTAAATGACGGAGTTTAACGCCGCATTTCGTCTTACCCAAGTAGAGAAACTTAAACATTTTTTTTAACTTCATGCTGTATCCCGCATATAGCAGGGTAGACAGAGGGAACCTGGGAACCTAGTGTTAAGACACTCCGTTCACTTTCAACATTTCCGTTTCCATTTTCCGCCGGATTGAGGTATTGAGTACTGCGTGGTGGAACTCAACGCCGCGCTTTGCCTTTTTACTATACCCAGGAATTAAAATACTAAATATTATTTAAAATTTTCGTTTCCTGAAGTGGAAATCGAACCCCCAACCTGTCGCGTTTACAGTCGCACGCTGGTGCTTCTGCGCCACGACAGGCGTTAAAAACAATATAAAAATATAATTATTCCCCAGAGTGCAAATCGAACCCCCAACTGATCGTTATTCATTCTGACTACTCTGCTATGCGGGATAAATCGTGTATTTATTTTTCTTTTCTTTTTTTTTAACTTAAAATACTCAACAACTCCAAAAAATTACTTTTGTATAAAAGTGTTGTATCATAGACTGTCGCGTTTATAAACGTTTCAACATATTATTTTAGGACTAGGTAAACCTTGTTTTTGCTTTTTATTCTGTAAAAAAATAATAAAGACATAGTACCATCGACATATAAAGTAATATTCTTTTTTTTAGCCTCACGCTATATCCTGCACATAGCAGGGTAAGTTGAGGAAGCCTGAAACTTAGTGTTAAGATACTCCTAGCTCTTAAGATTTCCGTTTCCCGCTTTAAGCCGAATTGAGGCATTGCGTGCTGAGTGGCGGAACTCAACGCCGCGGCTTGCCTTGTTACCAGAGCGAAGAATTAATTTAAATACTTATATTATTTATATTAGTATCTATTTCTTGTCGCGTTTACGGTCTCTTCTACTCATCATTCTTCGTCTTTCTTACGCCACTGCGCCACGACGCGATAGTAATATTCTATTGAAGCTAAATTAAAGGAGATTTGAAATAAGATACTTAGACTGTAGTGGCACAGTGGGACAGCGTACAACTGTAAACGTTAAGGTTGTGGGTTCCATTCCAACTTGGGGATTGGTTACATTTAAATTATCTTCATTTCTCCGCTCTGATAAGAAAAAGAACGGTGTTGAGTCCCGCCATTCAACACAACGTCTCGAGTTTAAGCTAAAAGAGGAAATCTCGAATTCTGCTTTGCAAGAAATAGTATGAAGTCTTTTTTATAATATTATACAGAACATATAAATCTAAATTGAATTTACTCCTACACGATAAAAAATCAACACGATAAGCATTAATTAATTTTAAATATAACGAACGACCTTAATTATGAGCACAGTGTTTTAAAAAATGTCCAACACATCGGCAGTTGTTGCAGCTATTCTATCCATACTATGTTCAATTATATTAATCTTAGTGTGGACTGTAGATTCGAAGTGGCGATCCCTACACAACTTTATTAATATTCACCAAATAGTCATCGGAACCCTTC
>JAKGSA010002616.1:0-15270 GCA_033558755.1 Philaethria dido
GACTTTGTGTGGCTTTGAATTTAAAATACACTTTTGAAACTATTCTAAAAAACATTTTTTTATCTAGCATTTTATGGGGTAGGGAAAAAACCTTTCACCCCTTTGAGATTTTATATGTTGGAGCTTAAGCCATATTTAATTAAACTTTAGTTAGAAAAACAAAAATATATATAATATTTTATAGATATTTTTGTTTTTATATCACGCTACTGAGTAACTGAAAAACCACGTAGGGGCAGTAATACTAGCCATAGAACCCTGAAATTTTACATATAGGCTACTTAGGGACCATAGTGGAGCATTAAGAGAGATTTTCTCGAAATTCTTACGAAAACGGACAAAAGGAGATTCTATGTTTTTAGACCATGCAAATGAAGTCACAGGATACCTACCTACTTAACTTCACGCTTTATCCCTAACGGGGAAGTCGCGGGAAACAGACAGTTTTTATATAAAACTTCAAACAAAGCATAAATATTTAACGAAATAGGTTTTTTAATCACAGTCAGGCGCGCAGTCATGGCCCTACAAAACCACAAGGGAGTGAAAATATAACTAAAAATCTTGAAAGCGTGAAAAATGTCAAGCGAACGTTAAAAAATATTCAATTAATACTAATTTTATTATTCTGGACTATGGAAGTTTTAGAGCAGAAAATAGAATTACAATATTCTTATTTAATAACATCAATCATATATATAACTAAAAAAAATGGGCGAATATTTCCATGAAAATATTTATATGAATCAGCTTCTTCTGCGACGTTACTTTTGAATAGACGCTCTTTAATTTCGTCGCTTGTGCTCTTCACTTAATATGCGGTGCGGTGCGGTGCGGTATGTATCTCATGTAAGTGGTTGTTAGAAATACATATATTTCGACGTAAAATTGAAAAGGTATTAAAATTTAAATTACAGTGCTTAGTAGTTCATATTAAATTTATTACTATACAAGTGATTTTACAGTGACTGCGTTTTAATTTTAAAGGAATCATCTATGTTTAAAATTGTACTGCGCTGTTAATTTTTAATTATGTATTTTGGATATAGTTGTAAATAAGAAACGTTTTAATAAATGTATAAAAACGGAATATAATTACTTTCTCTTTACTTACTATGATATAAGGAGAACAAAAATTTTGCAAAATTATATCGACTAAATATAAAAACATAATATTTGTTCTCATAAATTGTATGGACAGTAACATATCTGTGTTAAAATAAATTGTCATCTATCTTAAGTTACCATTCAAAACAGATATAATAACAATTATACAGATCATTCTCGAATACCATGATGTCACATATGTTAACAAACGGTATACATAATCAAAATAAGCAATTAGAAATTCTATTGTAGTAGACCCAGTAAAAGACCAGTTCGAATTTACATTTAGCTAACGGTTCAGACAGTACAGTGTATTCAGTTAGTGAGGTATAAAGCACTTGCATCGCCTGTAGCGTTACCTAGGGACGTGCTTTCAAATTTATTTAGCTTAACCTTTCTAATTGCTTTACAGTGTTCCTGTGTGGTGTGGGCGCTCCAGTAAACAACATGGGTTATAATACACTTTGTTTACAATACAAATTGTTGTTTGACAAAAATACTTACATAATATACTCGTAGAGCTCTGGTTTTCTAAAATATTTTTTAGATTTAATATAGAAAGTTTAGGATTTGACTGTATTTTTTTTATGTGTGTTTCCGTATGACTTTTTACTACGTGAACCAATTTTGATGAGTCTTATTTATTTGATGACCACGTCAGAAGCCCTCGTCGAAGCCAATGCTTCTGACGTGGTTGGACAATTTAAATTTAGTCAAGATCTGAAGTATAGTTTTAAGTTATTCATAATAATTTTACTTCTTAGAGTATTTTATTTGAAATTGGTTCTTTTTTTGCTAAAATTTTAATTATTTATAAATCTGGATATAACTAATCAGGCATATTACACAATACAATATTAATCGATATTGTTCTACAAATGCAATCGTATTAGGTTTGATTACGTTAGGTTTGGATTTGACTATTCAACATTGTATTAAAAAAAGTACTTATAATGAACTTGTACGTGCGGTTTTTTTATTTGAAATATATGAGGAAATTTTAGCAAATAAAGAAAAATCATAAAAACAATATTAAGTAATTTTCAATAGTGTAAAACCTATAACATGATTATTCAAAAGTTCTTAGACTTACGTTTCTATCATACTTCAATATGCAACAGCTATTTTTTTATAAAACCAAACTTTTATTACGCGTCTGAAGACTTCACCACTCTAAAATAAGTTCGAAATAACATTTATATATAAATTGTACTCAATTTACTCAAATCTTGAAGGCAAATTGATCTGAAAGACGTTTTATGATAAAAGCATTCATTAATATCGAAAATGTCTTTTTATGTTAATCTCGTTCTCAATTTTTTCTACTAAAATCAAAAGAATGTTCGAAACGCCTGATGAATAAACTTAATTGTTGTTCTTGATTTATTTTGGTTTTAGTAATTATTTTCGTTTTGAGACACACATTTTCCATTACGTTAATTGTTAACATAAATTTTACTTGCCTATTCTCATAGCCTAATTATTATTTAACTCAGTTAGTTTAGTAATGAGTTGACAGATGATAAAGCCAATTCTTTTTTAAGGATAAAAAACGACGATACTTCTGGAATAATATTTAATTTCCTTATAAAAAATTGCCACCTCATTTTTGTTCTACGTAGTATGTAGGGTATATTTTTATTTCCTGTTTCTACTTGTTGACAAAGGAGTATTTAAAACTTGTGTATAGGTTGAATATAAGTAACAACTGACGGAACAAGATGATAGTAATAGGGTTCAAAATCGACTAAGGGCAATAAACATTTTTGTTCATAATATTTACAGGTTATAAACAAATAAATATAATATTAATTTAAATATTATTAAATAATATGACAATCACTTTCAAAATACGACTTATTTTAAAAAAATTCTTTTAGCACTTTATAAAGGTATAAAGTATGCAAAATATATGCAAATGTAAATGCAGTGAAATTTCAAATTTTACAGGTGGCGCTAGTTACACGTACTAGTGCCGGAAGTTTTAAATGTACAAGGAAAGTTTGCTCTTTGTTATAATTACACATTTTGTTGTAATTCTACTATGAGTTTAGAATATTTAGTTTTGGTTTTCGATTTGGAGGCACATGTAATACATTCTTATGGAACTTAAATATATATAATTAGTTAAATAATAATATAAAATATTAATTTATTTAATATTTTAAATGAATAAAAAAATTATTATTATTTGTATTTTGTAAAATATAATGTATGAAATACTAATGTGGTCTACAGTTTTGAAAATAAAAAAAAAGAAAATAACTTGGCAGAAACGTCATGTGAAATGGAACACTCAGAAGTTTGTTCATATAAGTTCAAATTTCTATTTGATACGTAAATTTAGCATTTATCCAGGAATAATTAAACATTACTACATTCAAAAATTCATCATTCATTAAAAAATGTATAATTGTATAATTGAAATTAGGTAATTATTTTTCATTTCCGAATTATGAACTGTAAATTTTCACTAGTACATGGACAATATTTTAACTCATTTGTTAAACATTTTGCTGTATTGTGAAAATTACGAACATCATATTAAAATTGAATAATGAATGATATTACCAAAGCTATCGTTAATAAAACATTACAAATTTGTAAAATCATGAATTGAAGTCTATTAACAATTTTTGTAACCTTTACCTTATAATTAGACAATTAATATAATAATTCAATTTTATTTTTTTAAGCTCTTTAAAAACTGTAATTCACTTGTAATATTATATTTTTATTAAATACAGTTCATTTATGTTATTTTTAATGGTCTTGGTAGAATTAGTGGCTATTGTGGCTTAGTGGGCATCTGAGTTTTACAGTCACACGCTGTCTCACTGCGAGGGTGGTGCGCGACTGGTTGTAAGTTCAATTTTCACTCACGGTAAAATATATATATATATATATATATATATATATATATATATATATATATATATATATATTTATTGATAATGGATGGCAAACGAGCAGAAGGACCACCTGAATAAGTGGTTACCTTCGCCCATAGACATCTACAACACTAGAAATGTTGTAGATGCGTTGCCGACCTAGAAGATACAGATGGAAGGGGAGGAAAATGTAGTAGTCCGCTATCGGAACTACCACATTTTGGGGAAAGGATGGGAGGGAAAGGGGAAAATCTGGCTTACATGCCCTCGAACCGGAACACATCATAAGATATTTGGCGGTTCGTCTTTGACATGATAGTGGTCGCGAGCCAGACGGAGGACGAACCTCCTACCACCTAACAAGATAATTCAATTATTTTTATTCTTGTAAAACAATTCGCGAGGTTGAATTCCGTCAGCTAGCACACAATGTCCCTTATTCGGTCAGAAAGTGGAGAAATGAGTTTATAAACACTACTCTGTTATGCAGCAAGATTATGAGCTTCACAATCTTCGTAGCTACGAAAAAACGTTAACTTTGAAGCTGCAAAAATGACTCAAGTTAGATGTATTATGTAATGATATTTTGTACATACAAGATAAATAATTTATTAAAGATCTATTTCAGTAATCGTAATGAGATTTACATTCAAGTGCCACGATTATATATTTACGTTTCAATACACATCACTAATTAGATAATTATCAACAACTTCCTCAATCAACAATTTACCCTAGTTCAGTGTAATCAACATAATTGTATAGAGTTGCTAATATCAGGACGCATACCTAGCTGTTATTATATCACTGCTTTTATACAATTGCATGTAGATGAGATTAAAATACAACAATTTTCAACTGAAACATAGTGTACGGTTAGTTAGCACGGTGAAAGAGTATCCCATACTCTTTATCTAAGTAACACTAGCGGACCATAAGTATTTTCTTTGCTTCTAATGTTTTTTTTGTGGTTTATTCCACGTAGTTTCTGTTAATGATTATTCTAAAGAAGTGAGATGATATTATTATAGAAAATAATCTCAAAAACTCTAGTTTCTTGGTTGATATAAAGTATTTTGGCAGTGAAGACTTTTTCAAAAAAACAAATAATTATGATTTTGTTCATATCGACACAAAAAAATAAGAAAAAAAACTTAAGTAGTAATTTAAAAATCATTGTTCAAAATAATACAATCAAATAAATACATAACCAAAAATTCCAACTCTTAAACTTCCCCATTTTATTAGTATAGACGAATTGCTTAGAGAAAATTGTTGGATTGTTACGTAAATTATACATTCATTTCGCAAATTATTTACTGAAATGAATATATTATTGTAGTACTCGAGGGAAATACAAATTATTCTTATCTGACAATTGATTACGCGCCGCGGCATCTGCTCATCAGTTGGATGAAATGTCAAACTGAGTTGAAAATGACAAATGTTTGCTAATGACCCATTGGTTAGATATCAAATTATTTTATGTTATTAGGTACAATTAAACTTTTCAAAAATATTATTTTTATTTGTAATTTTAGTAAATAGTTTTTGTTCTAGCAGCTGCTTTTATGAAAAAATAAATAGATAGCATCATGGATAAAGTGAGTGCCTGAATGTTGATCGTAGGTTCGATGTATGGTATATGATTATTTATAATTCTATTTGATAAACGATGCAACGCTTGTCGTGACGCAGAAGCGTGCGGCTGTATACGTGACAGGTAGTGGGTTCGATTCCCACTCCAGGAAATGAAAATTATTAAATAATATTTAGTAAATTCATTTCCTGGGTCTGGCAACAAGGCAAAGCGTGTCGTTGACGTACGCCACTTAGCACGCAATGCCTCATCCGATGAAAAGTGAGCAACGAAAATGTTGATCACGGGAGTATCTTAGCACTTGGTTCTCAGGTTCCCTCTGCCTATATGTAGAATACAGCGTTGAAGCTAAAAAAAAAGATAAAAAATGATGCTTGTATCCGCCATTCAGTACTCCATTTCCATAAATGTTAGAAGAGTGTGGAACGAAATGATTTATTAATTTGTAGATACTCTTTCATAAAATGTAGGAGTCGTGTCAATATAAGAATAATAGGAAACATATTAGGTTATTTCAAAAGCAATAAATAATAGCAAAACAATTCTAGCAATATTGCTAATATAACATATTTACATAATTGTATTGACATTATCGTCCTACAAGGTTTCAAATCAGAATGTAATCTATATTTAGGTAGATTTATTTATATTGGAGATAGTAAACGATCAAATATTAAATATGACTATAATTTTACATGACGTAAAAAAATAAAAAAATATGTGTGTGAAGTAAAAAAAATAAAAATGTATAGTATATTCAGGGGTGGTTCTAGCTCATGTAGCGCCAGTTTGCCACGAAACCCTGGCGCATCCTCGACCTGACAAAACTATTGAGGAGCGCCGCAGCGCCCCCTAAGACGACGGCGCCCGTGTGCATTGCACACGCACTATAGGTTAAGCCGCCCCTGACTAAATTTATACAGTGTATATATGTATATTCCTTCGGTACTAACTTGGTGACTGACAGATCATGTACACTTGATGCTACTAGGCGTAGAAAGCAAAAGATAGAATTCTGCGAAGTACCTACACGAAAGAGAAAGGTAATATTATCTTCTGGCAGTGAGAAGTGATATATCGTTTTGTTTCCTTTATTCTGTCCGTTTTTGGACCTTTACGTGTTAGATGGCGGAACCTAGATAGCGGAACCTAAACTGAGGAAATTAAGATGTTTTTATACTAATAGTCCCCCGATTTCGATATGAATCTACAACCATATACCAACCAACCATAAAAATAACCTAACTACATACGTACATATATGTACCTTAATTTAGTTAATATATAGCTCGAAATGCACTGTTTTTATATTATCATATCATATTTACTTGACAATGACGTAATAATACAGGTATATTTTAAACTGCGGGAAACATGATAAGGGTAAAATGATACGGTAAAATGTATCATGTGACCGCTAAACAATTAGGGAAGCCACTCGCATACCCTGCGGAGGATTACATAAACGTTTCTCTAAATTATAGGTACATTTACAAAAACGACGCTTAAAATGCTGACGACGACTGACTTGTACTTATATGTGTATTTTTTTTACTTTTACTGTCATGGAACTCATGATTATTTGAATATTCACTTATCTTATTTTTCGTTTGTTTTGTTAACCGATCTGAAGTAAAAGATGAGGTTCTTAATTTGAATTTGTATTTCATCTTATTGGGTGAACTAATTTTGATGCGCCTTTTTTTAATATAATAGGGCCTCTGATGCGTCGTCATTTGAATTTGGTTAAGATCTGGATGTTTTGTATTATTTGTAACAATTTTTCTTTCTTTGCATTTGACTTGAAGTTAGTTTTCGGTTTTTGTTGAAGTTTTAATTATTATTACCTACAAATTAAGTTTTTGTTTATTTTTTATTAAAAATAGTAATATTTTTGTTACATTTCAATTGAACGTCATTGTGGGGCAATGATTTTGGGTTCACATCTTACTCTAAGCAGCAAGTATTTATTTAATATTTTCCTGGCTGAAAAATATGATACCAAAAAATTATTGTGTTTATTATTTATCTTTTTATGGAAAACGGATGGCAAACGAGCAGAAGGACTATCTGATGGTAAGTGGTTCGCCCATGAATATCTACAACACCACTACCACAGATGTTGTAGATACGTTGCCCTGGCTTACATGCCATTGAACCGGAACACATCAAAATATATTTGGCGGTTCGTATTTGACATGATAGTGGTCGCGAGCCAGTCGGAGGACGAACCTCCTACCACCAAACTACTGAGATACCCGCCTTTTACGGGCACTACCCAGCCGCGGAGGGGAGTCGTATTCTATCCCTGTCCCCTCACAGGGAATAACATAGTACTAAACTGGAGCATTATATATGAAAGTTTCATAATTTCTTCCTAGTTTCGTTAACTTAATTCTAGTTTACTAGGAACAATAAAATTTTCAACATTATTAAAAGTTTTAAACATAAAAATCGCTAAAATTCAAATCGAGATATTATAAAATAGCATAACTGAATAGCATTATTAAAATTTTTCCCCTTAAAGCTTAATCAAAATATAATAATTGAAATGTAGACTGGCCTCGGGCGTAGTCTGTTTTGCAGTTATTTTATTAAAGGCGCGGCAAGATTTTTCTCGCGAATTTTCCACTCTAGCAGCTGTTTGCTTCCCGAACTTGTTATTGGATGCTGTGCATATTTTCGAAGCTTGATTGAAGTATAGTATTAAACATAAATATTCTTTAATATAATATCTATCAATTTTTACAGACCTTTTTGCTTATAACATAGTTTTTGTGTTTTAAATTTTAAAATATTTTAAAAGTGTGAAGTGTTCTTTTTTAAAGCGCGAAACACAGAAGATACGGTAGATGTACATATGTAATGTACAGAAATTCTGCTGATTCCTACTCGTATCAAATCAATTAAGCTGTTTTGCTTTTATAAAAAACGTATATGTCGGCGGTATATTGGTATATTGTTGTACAGGATCCATTTTCACAATTAAAATGCAGGCTTATAGGTCTTAGTTCATTTTCAGGATGGCTAAGTTATTTTATTACTTGATTTTATAATATTTATTACTAATATATTCTTTAATATTCAAAAACAACTTGATGCGTTGAATACAGAAATCGAAGAGTGTCAACTAAGTAAATCTTAAAGTTTATATACACAGTACCCCTTGGTGGGGGTCTCGTGAGAAACTTACAAAATAGACCTTAATAACATTTAAAAGGAATGTGAGCTTAACTTACAAGGGCTGTTTTCAAGTGCTTGAGGAATGTTAGCTTATCGACAAAAACTTACAAATATAAATATTATTTTAAATAGTAAGTGGAGGCTGTCAACTCTACTTTAACTTATGGGAACACAACTAATGCAATATTCATGTTAATATAAATATTTAGAGAAATATTAAGTGGAGAGTTGTCAGCTCATAAAAATGCAATACAGACGACAATATAAGTGTTACTCTAAACTGTGAACATTTTAAACATTTTACTAACTTAAAATAATAGAAATACAAATCTTAAATATAATTAACAATTTTAAAATAATAAAATAATTACATATAGAATTGCGCCCCTATATACGTTCTAATTTTAACTGGTTTTTTTCGCTTACTATATAGGTTTCCTATTTAAGATAGGAAAACTATGTAAAAAATTATTTCATAATTATTCACGTTGTGTTATAATGGGGAAAATACATTCATGACAACTGACATACATTGCTTCACGCTGTATCCCGCATATAATGGTACGGTACGCAGTAGACAGAGGAAACTCTAGTGTTAAAACACTTGTTCCCCACTTTCCGCCAATTGAGGCATTGCGTGCTGAGTGGCGGGACTCAAAGCCGCGCTTTGTCTACCAAACCCAGAAAATAAAAAATCCATTTGCTGGAGTAGGAATAGAACCCCACAACCCGTCGCGGAAAATACATGACAATATAAAAAGTAAATTCCGTTCCAGTTTACTTTTAAATTCCGTTTCTGTTCTACTAATCTTGTCTCAATACAATATTGACTCCAAACTAGAGTCTGTATGCTTAGGATTAACTCGATGCACTTGTGCTATAAGGAGTTCAATGGCATTACATGCACACCTTAGTGTAGATCGTTTCTAGTTTTAATCTGAAATATGTGTGGTTAGGTGAGAGTAGTATCAATTTTTTTTAATTAATATATAGAAAAATGTCTGAACTTAAGTTAGTTAAAGTGCAGTATTAGGGTTTTTCCTCAACCATGCTATATTAAAAATATTATTTAAAGTTAAACGCCAAAAATATGTATTAAATTTACTTATTAATAAGATTATTGTATCTTTACGCTTTTTCCCGAATAGGCAGCGGACCTCATACAAGACACCGAATTCCTTGTGATTTAGTCCTGAATTCGAGATATTGCGCGTAAAGTGAGAGAAATCACCAAATACCAAAGGGAGTGTTGCTATGAAAACTATAAAAATGAAATTATTTCATTGAGCCCACACAATCAGATTTACAGTTAGAATCTGTCCCACTCCGCCGCAATGTACTTAATAATAATTTAAAATGTCCTAAAAAGAAAAAGGTTTCTGAATAAATCGGTAAAATAAAGTTCAATACTGAATGTTCAACCACCCTATGTCGCATACTTTGATCATGCAAATTTCTGCAGTATTGCATGAAAAGTTCAAAAATTGATATCGTTTTGCATTTGAAAACTAAACGTAATAAAATAAAATTTACATATAATATATCTAAAAGTAATAGTTAGGTAAACTGTCTAAAAAACAAAAACAGATGAAAGCTGCTGACTACACTTCCCTAAAGTGCATGTAATATTTTTTAAATAAAATTTTTTTTTTTCAGGGAAATTAAACACTCTACATAATGGATGTCTGCAACCATTGTTATGTAAAGTGGCTTTGAAGAAACCTTCAATTGCACCACGACGTTGAATTTTTATACAATACCATATTCTCTTTTTTGAAAATAATTATCTTTCCATAATAAGTAGATATATTCACGTATTATGCAATCGCGCTTCCAGTCCCAATGCGCCACGATGACTAATTAAACCAAGAATAATTTATATACTCAAAATTGATAAAATAATATCTCTACAAATATATATTATTTACTTTATCTAAAGAAAACCCAACATGCTTATTTCAAGCAGAAATAAAATGAATATGAACTGGTTGGATTTTATAGGAATCCCTAAGCTCACCCGAAGCTTTACAATATCTTTGGATTGCAGCGAATCTTGCAAAGCCCACTGGAGGCGCCTACACAAACAAATACTGATTAGGCTTCATATTGCTTTTCAGTTTAAACTTTAAGCAGATATACCTTACAGCTGTTTTAGTGTGAAATGTTTAAAGTCACTACTGCAGTCGCAATAAAATGACTGTTTACTATCGGACTGTAAATGTTTTTTTTACAGATTCACGCTTTTTTTGCTTGTTTTAGCACTTGCTTTTTTTCTCGTTCCACGACGCCATTCTCCATTTTCTACATTAAATCATGAAATTTGTTGTCGGAACTTAACGCCGCGCTTTGTTATACCAGAATGGAAAAATTAAAATAATATAGGTGTTTGCGTAATCTTTTCCCCAAGTAGGGATCGAAGCCACAACCAATCATGTTTGATGTCAGAATCTGTCCTGCACCACGACGGCCTTTACAATTTATTTATACGTATCGCCATTTTTTTTATTTTTCTTAATACATTTTAAAATATGACTATATATTGATATCTGTGTTTCATATTATTATTACTAAATTAAATTTAAAAAAAAACACACTTCAAAGAAAATGCAATAAAAAGTTCAATTATGGCAAACAACTCAAAAACTCACATCTTAAATCATCTTTAACTGAAACCACATCAGAAGCATTAGCTATCACATAAAAAAAGAATCATCAAAATTGGCTCTTCCCATTAAAATATTATGCGGTAACACTTAAAAAATACAGTTCAATTCACAACCTTCTCTTTATTTGATATGATAAATAATGAATTACAATTTTCAAAGTATATTCCATTTAATTTTTTATATAACTCAACCAACCATTGTATGAAAGCGTACAGACAGAACTAGAACATTAGGTTCTCTGTCTGTTAAAGCACTACTACGGAACTTTAAGTAAACTTAGAGACCAGCGAGCAAATACTTGTTCTACTCTATCCCAGTTCCCAAGTGTTAAATATCTTCAAGAACTTTTTATCGCCTCTTGTCATCTACATTTGTTTTGAACGTACAATAATAAAATTATAAGTACTCTACTATATACTAAAAATTATTAGACTTAATTATTTTAATATAATAATTAAAAAATACATATTTTTTAATTTTTTTAAGCAAGGTAGGGCAAAAGTTGAACAAAAGTAGGCAAAAGTAAACAACTATTCCTTATAAATTTAGTTCTATTTTGTCTCATCCATAGGAATCGTAACAGTTATCGTATAGCTATAACAACTTCCTAAATAAGTTTCATACTTTATTCCGCATAGCAGGGTAGTTAGAGTGAACCTAGTGTCAAGACTCTCCCACTCCCACTCCCTCGCTGCTTTCCGCCTGAATTAGAGACATTGCGTGTATTGACGGAACTCAACGCCGCGCTTTGTCTTGCCAGAGAGGACAAAAAAAACGAAAGAGGAAGTTAAACTTTAAAAAAATATTATTACTATCGCAATCCCTCTAATGCGATTCGAACCCACAATCGTTAAATGTAATTACAACAAGATGTTATTAAGATTCTATGAGCATAAATTAAAAGTGTCAACACTAGTCTTGATTTATGTCTTACGAGTATACGCACATACACTAAGGACAATAAGCAAGCATTGTTTCACGGAAACCCGCATTATTACTACCATAATTACACGGCCATTTCATACCACTTTCATAACAATACGCAGTTGTTTAATATGATAATTTAAGTCCAGAGTGCTAAGTAATGAAACATCTTAAATAGTTCTTAGTTAGTTAGTATTTTTGTTCAGAAAACTTTTCTAAAAATAGCTTTTTAAGAGTGCAATTTTATTTTTTAAATTATAATTAACGGAATTATGTTATTTAGGTCAAATTACACAATAGAATTTAAACAAGATGCTATTGTGGAACAATTGGTAAATTTATTACTTTTCATAACGGTCGTGATTAATGTACTAAAAAAAACTAACGTCCCCTTTGACGCGTTAACAACGCGTTGTCTTTAGCAATGTATGTATACGTCACTTTATATAAACATGGATTTCAAATAATGGTACTGTGTGTGTAACATTTATTTTAGTAATTTAATTCACTTTTTATGGATTATTTTTAACAAATGTTAGCATTCTGCACTCCTTCTCTATGTAAACTATAAGCGTGCCAAATTTCATGCTCCTCAGTCCACGTAATTTTCGTAAAAAAGGGTACAAAGTTTTTGCTTCACGTATTTATATATAGATATCTACTTTGGTCGAACTACATGCTTAGGCAAAGGTATTAAATCTTTTCCTCCAACTCGAAATATCACACAAAAAATAAAAAGTAGTTTCACACTGTATTCCACATAGCAGGGTTAGTTAGAGAGGACATAGTGTCTAGACACTCCGTTTGCAACTTTCGCACGAACTCGAGACATTGGCCGATGATTGGCTTAAAAAAAGTCGACAACAATTTTTTTATTATTAGAAAAAATATTAAATTAAAATTAATAGAGAGATAATAAAATAATACATTAAAATAATAAAATAAATATTTTGTTTCATGTATTCTTTCATATGTATGTATTTAAAATACATGCCTACATAGCTTCACTCTGTATCCCGCATAAGCAGGGTAGGCAGAGGGAACCTAGTATTAGGACATTCCGTTCCCCACTTTCCACCGAATTGAGTCATTGCGTGCTGAGTGGCGGAACCCAACGCTCCGCTTTGCCTTGTTAACAAACCCAGGAAATGAAAAATTCCATTTCCTGGAGTGGGAATCGAACCTACAACCTGTCGCATTTACAGACGCGCGCTTGTGCCTCTGTGCCACGACAGGCCTTTGTACTTAAAATAATGTATGTATATTACGCATCAATAAATTCACTAGTAAATATAAATATTTCCACGAGTGAAATTCCAACTTACAATCATTTACTATAAACTGTAGCCTGCTTGTACGCTAGGGTGAATTTTAAATACAGATAGCCATTTATAAATAAATAAGTAGCTACTTTACTTTATTGTTAATTAACAGTTCGTGACTCGACATAATTATATAACGTAAGTAAATAAACGTTTAAAATGAAGTTACAGCGGCTTGTTAAATATATTATCTTAGTTTTTTCAAATTTATTCTGAGGCTGAAAAGGGAAAAATTAAAATAACTGAATTAAATACCAAATTCATTAACTTGGATTGATATAAATGACATTATAGTGGTGCAGTTAATATTTGGTACTAGTTTTATATGATAACGATTTCGATTCTCATTTTAACTCCAGTTAGGTTAAACAAATTTGACGTCAACATATGTCTTTTACATATATTTGATTATAAAGTTAAAAATTTCATTAGATTTTTAATACCTTGAAAAATATAAAAAATATTTTTTTTTATTAATTAGCTTTGATACTGCATGTAAACTCATCTTTATTTATGAACTGCCAACATAATGTCAAATTCAACTAACAAATATGTACATATGTATGAAAAATGAAAGTCATAAATAACATTATCTCTAAAGTAATAATATATTATTAAATATATTTGTTTTATAACCACAATATTATGTTAAATTAGGCAACGTCCGCTTAGTACTGATTTATTATTCACTGGGATTAAATATAAAAAGGTATGCGTCATTACGTTAAAAGCCTAAATGTCTCTTCAATGCTTTACGTTGGCAGCTTTACTTTGACTGTAAAAGATTCAAATAAAAAGATTTCTATTTATATTCAGCCCTTTATATCTACTAAAAAGGCAAACTAGATACAGAAAGAAGCAAAATTGTTGATTTTTTCTCAAAGCGTTACGTAGTTAAAATATTTTTTAAATGTTGTGTCAATTAATTAGTTACTTCAAGTTTGAAATATAAGTTTTGTATATAGACAGCTTTGTTTGAATAAAACAAATCTTTGCTCCTAGAACCAGGAAATATATTTATATGTGGAAATATAGGCAAGAAAGTGTCGGGTTCCACTACCCTACACGAAATAGGCAGTACGGTGGAATAATAAACGTAGCAGATACATATGCATGTATGTGGCTACATTCTGCCTTGAAAATGTTCATAACATTGTAAAAATTTTGGTTTTCTTTATGTCAAATCAGATGGTATATCAATATTAATAATTATTATTATGATTTATTTTCTTATTTATTATAACGGGTTAGCAAGTTGTTTCCGTTTCAAGTAGTATTTAAATGAGAAACCCAACGTACTAATATACTTGCCGTAAACAAAGAAGAGTAACAAAAATCTCAGATTATAACAAATATATTTAACAACTTCTAAAATGAAGCATGGTTTTTATACATAATAAGCACGCTGAAAAGTTGCGGATTAAATTAAGGACTTTCGCTACTTAGCTAAGTACTAAGTTTTATGGCAGAATTAAAATAAAGAGATTACGAGTTTAAAGCGCGTAGATCATAACACAAAGCACTCAAAAACTGTTGAGTAGCGCGCTTTCTTTATCGACCGAGCTGTTTTACTTGTA
>JAKGSA010002617.1:0-15269 GCA_033558755.1 Philaethria dido
ACGAGGTGTGTTCAAAAAGTAAGGTGACTTTTCAAATTTGGCGGGCAACGTACTTTCGATTATCGATTTTTTTATTTTGTTATGTTGGTACACTCTTCCCGAACATCTGTACCAAGTTTCAAGTGTATAGCATTTTTTGTTTGGTTGGGAGAGGCGTAAAGGTTATAAGTGTTTTGCGTGCTCGGCGATTTCTTGCTATCGAAAAATATGGATTTGCATCAAATTTTGTGTAAAAAATAAAATAAAGTGCTCCGAAACACTTAAAATGTTGACAGTGGCATACGGTGAAACTGTTCTGAGTAAAAAAAATGTTTACAAGTGGTACAAACTCTTCCAAGATGGCCGGGAAGATGCCAATGACGAGCCTCGCTCTGGACGCCCAAGCACGTCAACAACTGATGAAAACGTTCAAGCAGTGAAGAAAATTGTTCTGGAAAATCGTCGAATCACTATCAGAGAAGTTGCTGAGGATGTTGGTATATCGCTTGGCTCGTGCCATGAAATTTTTTCTAACGTTTTGGGCATGAGACGTGTGTCAGCGAAGTTTGTTCCGAAATTGCTCATCATTCATCTTTGCTGGTGAGAGATATTTTGGCCAAAAACAACACCACAATCATGCCTCAGCCACCATATTCACCGGATTTGGCCCCATGTGACTTTTTCTTGTTCCCAAAACTAAAGAGACCTATGAAAGGACGGAGATTTGCAACGATTGAAGAGATAAAGACTGCATCGCTGGAAGAGCTCAAGGCTATACCGAAAAGTGCTTATGAGAAGTGCTTTGACGATTGGAAAAACCGTTGGCATAAGTGTATTGTATCTGAGGGCGATTACTTTGAAGGGGACAACATAAATATTGATAAATAAATAAATATTTTTTCTTAAAAATACAAAGTCACCTTACTTTTTGAACACACCTCGTATATGTTATGTTTTCGTATTTAAATTTTATTCTTATTTACAGAACTAGACACTAACTTAGATAACAATTATTTTATGAAGACTATAATTACGTAAACTTTTAGCATTGAACTTGGCTCCTTTTTTAACATTTATATATTTATTAGCATTAAAACTCAATTCAGCTTAAATCAAGTGGGGAACGGAAATCTTATGAGAAGGGACTGTCTTAACACGTCGGTTCTCACGTACCTTCTGCCTACCCTGCTATATGCAGGATACAGCGTGAAGCTAAAAAAATAACTTACAGGGTACTTATCCGCTTTTCCTTTATTTATTTCATTTATTCTTCTTAAAACGTCCACAGCCTCTTCCATCCTGCCTACATTGGCTAAGAACTTGGGACTTTCGCTAAAGAACCACAGCGATATGGCGCCTATGCCCAAAGGTAGTGCCATGACCAGGGTAAGTAGACGCCAGGGCCGATAGAGTATACCCATGATGTATATAGAGAAGTCTAGCTTCGTTATGAAGTAACCCCAGACTGAAAATTTTGAAATTTAAGTTATTTACAATTTTTTTAAAGTAAAACTATAATTTGCTATTAAGTAATTTAGTATTTTTTAACAATATTGTAAAGTATATGGAAAATAACCTAAAAAGAGTGGGATCGCCGGAGTACTATAAATACCACTTCTTCAGTGCTCAATTAGCAAATAATATTTTAAATATATATGCGTTATAAGTTTGTGGGAGGTAAACGTATTCAGAACTCAACGTGTGGGTTTTGTATTATATCTAATCGTATATTAAAATTTATTGAAATTACTCAAATGTACATTTAAATGAAGTAAGTTAATAAATGATTGAGTTTTAAAACTCAATGTGAGGTAAAAGCGACACTAAAAAGAGACTACACGACTGTAGGAAAGAGTGGGACAGTAAAACAATTTTGTAGCATTTACTACTGATAACAATAATTATATATATATTAAATAAATTGAAATAAATATTTATATTATGTATGAACTGAACGCATCTTTTTTGTATTTTTTGTATTATTTTTTGTATTTGTTGTGTCGAGACACTACGGTTGCCGCTTTCCGCACGAATTGCGAGTAATTTTCTCTAAAAAATAATATGTACTTACTATAATACAAAGTGGGTGTCAACATGAGTGCACTCGTCATGAGCAGCATGTATCTGGCACGGGACTTAGAATTACAACACTCTCCTAATAACGCATATGTCGCTGACTCCGCTGCACTCGATCTGGAAAATTGCAATAAACTTTGTGACATTATTAGGCTTAAACTTAGTGTGAGGACACTCCGTTCTCGACTTTCTGCCCAAATTTAAATCATGACGTTATCAATTTTGTAATAATTTAAATATCATCATTCCCTCGAGTGCAGATCGAACCTAAAAACAATGCATTTACAATCTGATCCTGTCCCACTGCGCCACGATGGCCTCTATAACGGGTAATAATAGTCAAAATAAATAATTAGATTCCACTATCGAATACCAATGGGCAGAAAGTGGAAAACGAAGTGAAAAATATGGTCCCCCTTAGCGAAAAAAAGTGAGAAATATATTTTTTTGTAGTGTTTTTTAGAGGCAACCAGGAACTACTAAATATTTAGGATTCTTAGAGTGGGAATCGAACCCATAACTTGCCGCGTTTATAGCCACTTTAGTTTTCGGTGTCAAATATTTAAAAAAATAAAAAAAAACAACCTAAAACAAAATAAAGTTAAAACAATTAACTACGAACATATATTTAGTATCTATTGGTATTGTTCGTTACGTGACCATTTAATGTAATGAGATGATTAATCACTCGTCATTATACTCTAGGTAAAGCAATTTGTAAGTTATTTTAAGAGCGCGATACCTATTTTCCATCATTAAAATAAGAATATAGAAAAAAAAACGATTCAGACTCGAGGGCAAACTCGTATATAAAAACCAACCACCAACAACCAACAGTGTGTCTTTTTACTAGATTCTCTTTACCAATTTCGAAATTGTGAATTTTAGATTATTTTAAATACTTATTTTTTTTCCTTTTTTTCTCATACTTTTTTCTCTTTTTTTCAGCTTCACGCTTTTTCCTTTATAGCAGGGTAATCTGACAAAATTTTGTGCCAAGAAATTGTGTTCTAAAATTTCTACTTTCGTGATTTATATATAAAGAATTTATTTAAGAACAACACTTAATCTAAGATGAAGTTTATCTTAATTGCTTTATGGCTTAATAATACCTTACCGAGTTTTCGTTCTTAAATAGTAATACTTGTATTATAAGTGTATAAATTACATTATTCTTATATCTATGTTATTTTTCTTTTACAATTGGTATGTAACGAAAGAGGCCACACAGTTGTAGGTTCGATTCTCACTCAAATGATTGAAGTTATTTCCATTTTTCCTGGAAAAGACAAAATATGATGTTGAGTTCCGTCACTCAACTCGGTATATCTCGATTTCGGTCGGAAACTGGAGAACGAAAGGTCTCGATAAAAGATTCTCTCTGACTCTCTACTATGAAGCTACAATTGGTATGTAAAACATCACGTAAAAATTACTAGTTCTGTACTTACAAAGCAGAACTAATAAATCTTAATGCAGCCAGCACCTGCCAGGTCGGTGCCAGGCTACTGAGTGCAGCACTTATGAAACTACCACTCATCGCCCACATTAGAACGAGGCGTCGTCCACGTGTATCTGATAGATAGCCCCAAGGGTATGACATTACTATGATACCTGGAATCGGAAAAAATATATCATATTTTTATTATTGTCATTTAGGCCTTCGCATCGAAGCACAATGAGAAATCGTCCGTAAATGCGATTGTAAGGTGGGCCTTATTGGGGAAAACGATAATATTTTATTTATTTTTATTTTTCCGCTCTAGTAAAATGGAGCGCATCGTAGAGTTCCGCCACTCGCAGTCTCGAATGCAGATGTAAAGTGGAAATCAAAATATTTTGATACTAGGTACCGTCTCTGACTACCATGCTAAACCGAAAAATGGGTAAACCTACTAATTATACCAAAGTGGGTGGTATGCGAATCATTTTCAAAATTACTTTATTTAAACTTGGTTAAAAATTAAAAGAAACTGAATTCTTACAAAAACAAGACGAAACGAGATTTTATGTTTTCCATTCCGTAGAAACGAAGTCGCGGGATACAATCCAGCGATACATATGTACATCTCTCTAGTATTCAATCCTAAGAAGCCACACCCTTGTTCTAGACAATATAACAACATAAACCAACAAATTGTAAATATTATTTTCAAGTTGTTAACTTTGTATTACTTTTTTCAATCCTCAGCGCTTGTTAACCGTGAAGCAAGGACAATGTAAGCGACACAATAACCCAACCTCGTTAAATGGAGACTTAGCCTTCAATTTCCATAAAAAAATCTATTAATCATTATTATGGTAGAAATTAAAATATGCTATTTTCTTTTTTCCCCGCTTTATAGTTATCATAGTAATTAGAAAGGAAGTACTGTGAGAAAACAAGGAAAAGAATAGTGACAACGGTAATACAAATAACTTTGTATTAACGGTGTTACTGTAAAATCAAGGAACCCATAGTTAGATACTTGTTAACACAAGTATCTAACTATGGGTTCCTTGATTTTTCGGGATTATTGCACATATTAAATGAATTATTTCAACCGGATTAATCGCGTATATTTAAGTATTTGGAAATACATTTCGAACACCTTACAATAGGCCCTGGTTGGTCTACCTGTGACTACAGACTACTGTAAAGTGTTCGAAACGTTGGGTTTCCAAAAACGTATTTTCGCGGGGATATATATGCGATTAATCCGGTTAAAATAGTTTCATTTAATAAGTATCTAACTGTAAATGTAATGGTTTTGGCTTCATTTCCTATGGAAAATACGTGAAGTAAACATTCACAAATTGTAAAAGTATCCGCAACATCAATAGTGAACGAAAAGCAGAGAACTGAGTTATTTGTCCCTATATTCATATTATTTGCTTCACAGCTTTACGCCTTATTTGCATAATAGTACCTTACTGCAATGTTAGAGAGATCCAAGTGTTAAGACACTCCATTCTCCTATTTCCGCTCAATATCGAGACATTGGGTGATGAATAAGAAGGTTTAACGCCGTGTTTTGTCATACCAAGGTGGAGAATCTGTAAGACTGTGCTGTGATGGTCTTATAAAACACCTAATAAATACAGGAGATGAGAGGAGATGACAATCTTACCTGCAAAAGGCATTGACGATAATACGCCTATCTGTTGTAGACTCATCCCGAGGTCACAGGTAGCGGCCGTCACGATGATGCCCAGACCGAAGATGTCGATGCCCATGGCGATGATGACCATGAAGCATGCAAAAAGGAGGCCGATGTTGTATTTCCCATGGCCTGTGAAGAATATAAAATTAAAATTTTCTGTAAGACCCGGGACTTCGTTTATGTGAAATATAACATCCCGTTTTGTCTTGTTTTCGTAGAAATTTCGGGAAGTTCTCTCTTAATAGTATCTATCCTCCCCATGGAGATTACATATCAAATTTAAGTTTTCTATGGTCATATTTGTAATTGGAATTTACCAACAATTTCTTTTACATGACCAGAAGTAGCTTCACGCTTTTATCTGAAAAACAGGTGGGCAAAGTTTTCCTCTCCGAGAACTCAACGCCGCAATTTATCTTGAACCAGAAAATGGAAATAAAATTAATTTAAAAATTATCATGCCTTAAAGTGTACATGGAACCCAGTATGGGTTGACGATGGCTTCTAGCACCTACATAAATATTTATTTGTCTTTCCTGAAACGAATTCGCTAACTTTTTATCCTAGTAATATTACAAAAGCGAAAGTCCTTTAGGATGGATGGGTGTTTGTGCCCCTTTCAACAAAAAGTTGTATAGCTTATACATCAAAACAATATAAAATTTATGAAGATTTTAGTTGTATACCCCAAGCTGGCGAAGCCGTGAGCAGAAGCTAGACTGTCATATATATTCATCGGGTTTTCATCAGATCCTATATATATGATCTGACATATAAACTTACATATTTTAATAAATATTATCAATCATCTATATACATTATTAAATAAAACAAACATTTACACAAGTGTAACTTAAATCCACAAGGTCTGTAATTCTTATAACAATCTAATACGATTCAAAAAAATTACATTCTTTGCCACAATCAAATTAATAAACTTAATAAATTTAATAAACGTGAAAATCTATTAGCGCTTCTTGGCAGTTAAATTGGCTGGTTTGTCATCACAAATGGCATGACGTTTTGATGCCACCATGCCACCTTATATTTATATAAGTGCCCGAATATGTATACTACTTACTTACTTACTTACTTACTTAACTTCATGCTTATCCCTGGCGGGGTAGTCAGAGAGAACGGAGCGCCAAGCGCTACGGTCCCTGCATACCTCTGTCGCCTCGTCCACAGTCATTAACCTCTTCATGCATGCCCTCCGGGGAGTCAACCGAGGTCTCCCCCTGCCTTTCTTACCGCTCCTCTTTGCTTCATATATCTTTCTCACCATTCTTTCATCACTCCTCCTCTCTAATAATCTATACTACAAGCATATATAATGGCTTCAATGTTCAAATTGCGTACTATTTTTTATTTTAGTAACGAAATTCTTCTATTCTTCTATTCTATTTAGAATTTTACTCCGTATTTTCTAAATTATTATTTTATAATTATAAAACTTGCATATTTAACAACTGCCGGGCGCCCCGTAATGGTCTACTAATGTTTCTTTTCAATCATTCATAATCTTTTGCATAGCATCCATTTTAAAGACTTGTCTATGGAACATAACCACATCGCTTTATTATACAGAGAACAAATTGTTTTAACACTGCATTCTGTCTACGTACCAAAAGAATATATAAAAACTAGTAAAAATCATATAATAATAAATATTTCAATGTATCGGATATGAGCGTGTATCCTACTGAGTAAAGTTAACATCGTCTTATCTAAGGGGCATTGGTTTATCTATCAATAAGTACATTATTTATCTCAACGATGATGCATTTGAAACTAGTACTATTATCTTTTTATAGTTGTATATTTATAGGTGGTAGGAGGTTCGTCCTCCGACTGGCCTCGCGACCACTATCATAGTCAAAGACGAACCGCCAAATATCTAATGATGTTCCGGTTCGATGGCACAAGCCAGATTTTCCCTTTCCCACCCATCCTTTCCCCAAAATGTGGTGGTTCTGATAGTGGACTACTGCATTGTCCCCCTTCCATCAAGTCCTCTAGGTTACAACGCATCTACAACATCTCTGGTGCTGTAGATGTCTATGGGCGAAGGTAACTTCACTACCATCAGGTGGTCCTTCTGCCTCGTCTGCCGTCCGTTAATAAAAAAAAATCTATTCTTATATAATTAATGACTTTATGAAGGCACTAGAATGTCAAGGTTCTACCAAAAATGATAATTCACTGCATTTTGAGGGACTTAAAAAATGAAATTTTCAATTTATATGTTTTTGTGTGTGTTACCGCATAACTTTTTAATAGATGAACCAATTTTTACGCTATTTTTGTATGATCACCAGATTTTCTCAGCAGAACTGCCTACCACACTGGTGGTAGCTTCCGGTACCTTGATGTTAATTGACGAGTCGATGGTGCTTGTAATAGCCTATTTAAATAAAGAATATTTTAATTTTTTTGTTTATAAATTTAGAGGTCATTCATGGTGCAGTGGGACTGCGTGGAACTGTAAACGCGATTGTTTATGGGTTCGACTCTCATCCGAGGGAAAAATTATATTTTCATTTTTCCGTTTTTATAAGACAAAGCGCGACGTAGAGTTCCACCACTTAACACGCAATATCTCAACTTAGGAGGTAATTGGTGAACGGAGTATCTTGACACTAGGATAAAGGGTGAAACTGCTTTATTTTAAGAATTTATGAAAATTTTGTATTATAATCTGGCTAATAATATAATAAAAGCTATCTAGTAATCCCATGTATATGTATAACACTTTAAAATACGGTAAAATATTTATTTTCCTTATCTTAATACTCTCTTGAGCTGCTCTACATTACTTTGACGTTTAAAGAAGCTAATCTAAGAGAAAGAAGCGCGTGTATGAAATACTACTTGCTATTATCACTATATTGATAAGGAGAATTGTAAAAATCATCTTATTTTTTGGCGCAGTAGGACATTTTCTGATTATAAATGTAGGTTGTGGGTTCGATGCTTGCTTAGAGGACTCATATTAAAACCATTTTTATTTCTTTTCTCCGATGATACAATGTGCAGCGAAGAATTTTTGAATGTCTTGTCTAGAATTTTTGAATTTTTGAATCTTTTGTCTGAATACTAAGTTATGCTAAGTGACTACCCTGCTATGCGGGAAAAAAATGTGAAGTTGATTTTAAAAAATAAAATACTAATAGTTCCATACTTGCGATAGGCAGAAATTTATATTATATACAAAGTCAACTATGTTGTGGGTTCGATTCCCACTCCAGAAAATGTAAAAGCTTAGTATTTTCATTTCCTGGGTTTGGTAACAAGGCAAAGTGCAACGTTGAGTTCCGCCACTCACCACGCAATGCCTCAATTCAGCGGAAAGTGAGGAACGGACTGTTTAACACTAGGTTCTCAGGTTCCCTCTGCCTACCCTGCTATATGCGGGATACAGCGTGAAGCTACATGTATAACTATATTTTCTTATTGATTTTTATAACCGTCAAGATGACAAAGGTAGTTCTTGTATCCCCAACAAGTCCATCTGGCAAGGATACTAGGATGCATACTATTAAAAAACTTGGATTATCATCGGATCCGAACGTGTGCAAATTTCAAAACAAAAGACGATAAGAAGTGAACCTACAATATAATTTAATTTAATTTTATAAAAACACAATTGAAACAATATGGAAAAGTACATAAACTAATTATGAATTGTACAAGTCATATTTACGGTAAAAAATACAACATAGGAAGCGTTATATGGGGAACACCCGTGCTATACAAGCTGACTGAAACCGGTAATATGAAAATGTGCGTTATAAACGTACTGTGTACGGGGATTACTGTATATTATATATATATATATATATATAAGATATATATATATATATATATATATATATATATATATATATATATATATATATATATATATATGTATATATATATATATATATATATATATATATATATATATATATATATATATATATATTTTACCCTCTCTCACACTCTTCACGCACAACAGCTAGCTAAGCTACAGCTAGAACCTTTGGATCAAAACACCTGTTCTCCACGTTCTCCCAAAAGTTCTTTCCAAATAATAGAACAACAACTCTAGACACTGCATGTATTATGGAACTCAACGCCGCAATGCTGTCTTAATATATTTATTTGTTTTTTTTCATTTTATTATGACTTTAGTAGCTTCAGAATGTTTTTGCATAAATTTCAGTATATTTACGATTATCTATATCTATATATATATATAATAAAAGAGCAGAAAAGTCAATTTGTACATGAAAATTTTAGAAATATCAATTGGGTACGTTAATATACCGTTAATAGAAGCGAAAAACCAATCAGTAGAATTTTTGCCTGTCTGTCTGTCTGTCTGTCTGTACATTTGAACGCGCATCACGCAAAAACTAATGGACAGGAAATGAAATGAATTTTAGCATGGTAATAGCTTAGAGTCTGAGGTACATAGGATAGTTTTTATCACGATATTCGACGTAGCTGTGGAACATTGAAAAACCTACATAGACACAAATTACTTTATAGGTCGATAAGTACTGACAGAAATGAATGGTTTTTTGTACAAAGCAACAGCTTAGAGTCTGGAGGTACATATAGAATAAGTTTTTATCCTGTCATTCGATGTAGTTTTCATGAAAAACAAAACCTACATAGACAAGTTCCTTAATATGCCGATAATTACTAAATAGAAATTAATAATTTTGAACCTGAAGCAACTTTTATAGGATGCTTTGAATTGATAGTCAATGTAGCTTTCTGCTGGTAAATAAATAACTGACACCCTCAAATTACTGCTGCATACTTTCTTTCCAACTACACTAAGTAATATGAATATTAGTTATAAAAATATTAAAAGAAATGAAAAAAGAGAACAAGAAATATACATTTATTTAATCAGAATCATATAATCGATTTTAGATATGAACGGAAAATAGGTATGAACGCATATTGGGCAATATAATAATTTTATATTTGTTTTCAATATTTTCATTATTATTTAAGAGAAATTTTTTAATATAGTATAATAAAAATAATTTAATTTCTTACACAATGGGATTATTATTTACTGGCAACATGATAATTTATTTTATCATTATTATGAGGTACAGAAAGTTTTAGTTGACGGAATATATTTTGTTAAGAAAATCTTTTATGGTAATAAATTCCCAATTGGTAAGAATACTGTGTTAATTTCTAGATATTTATGTGGTGCGTTATCATAAAGTAAGAGACAACATGACACAGGTAACGTAAAGTACGTTCTATTAGTAAAGATAATAACAATTATCCTATTCCCCATTATTAATGTAAAAGTTAGAAACTTAAATATTTAGACGATATTTGTTACTCTAAAACTTAGGACTGTAATTTAAAAGATTTATATGCGCGAATCGAACTTATATGTACAAGGCTACAGAATAATCTAATAGGAAAAAATAAAAACAGTCAAATTACATTGATTACAAATTGCAACACCATTTTTTTTCAAATATAATTTATATTCGGGAAAAAATTAGTAACAATACTGCTACATAAAAATTATAAAGCGTACAAATTTTTTTATGTGGAAATGAAACCGCGCCTGGTGTTGTATGCACTTAGAAATATCAAAATATTTAATAAACAGCATTCTCTTGCCAAATGATTGTTCATAGAAATAATCTTTAAAAAATTCTTTTTTTTTTCAATTTTTACCGAGATACTAACAACAAAATAAGTTATAACAATGTATAAAAATTTCGACATGGTTGATTAAGAACCCATGTCTTAGCGGTCATAGTGTTTGGACGAGACTGGCACTGATCTTGCTGCGTTCAATTTTTTATACCTTTTCAAAAATGGTTTTCTATCTTCTAAGTATGTGATTAACACTTTAATAATATTAAAAATACCAATAGGTACAGTAAATAGTAGGAAGCGGATCATCGTGACGCAGTGATAGCTCTCTCCGTCTTTACTAATTAATACCTAATTATACTTCTTAAGATTAAACATATAAACATTTGATATTTATATATTAGAATATTCAGACTCAATAATTGGAAAAAGGTAAGTAATTATAAAAAGGTAAGGTGTAACCAGAAAGATTTGGTGAGGCAAGGCGAATATTTAGTAGTAAATTAAATATGTAGTACTTAACATGAAATAAATGAAAAATGTTATCCTATGTTGAGCGCGAACGAAGTTGCGGGCACCACTAGTTTATAAATAAAAATATAAACTTGTTTTTATTTAACATTCTAGTTCTATAAAAATATAATACAAACAACCTTCACGTGTAATGTCGCGTGTTTTATTTATTCACGTTATTCCATTCCATTCCATTTTTTATCTTTTATTCCTTCGATATTTATCTATCTTCACGAATCTCTTCCAGAGAGAGCGAGTGAAAAACTCCTCTCTGTCTGCCTCTCTCGACAAACCTCTGTCTCTGTTTTCTTTTTTTATTACCTCTTTATTCATATTGTTCGTTAAGTGGTGGAACTCAACGCCGAACTTTTTCTAAGATATCATGAATGGGATTTCAATTCATATACGAGTATATTGTGTCTAGTGACGTTCCATTTGCGCTAAAATTACATGTTGTTTTATAATAATGCTTCTTTCATTTTATTATTCTTTGTTTAATTTTCTAGATATAAAAGTATTATTCTGTTTACAATATATTATAAAGTGTACGTAAATTTCCTTATGTGCAGCCTTAACATAGTAATTTGGGGGAGATAGGGTTATTTAGACTAAAGAAGTTAAAATTATATAAAAAAATCTAAATAATGTTGAGCTTGGAAACGAAAATAACTTTAATATATTTATATAGTGGTTTTCAAACTTATAATCATTGTGTTTTTATTCTAATATCGTCCACAGCGCCATAGTGGCGTCATTAATGTCATTTTATTATAATAAAAATCTTTATATGTTGATTTTGGTTTACATTATTCATAAGGCAATTTTGTATTTTTATACGAAAAAAAAAACAAATGGAAAAATAGCAGTGTCATGCTTTGTTCCGCATAGCAGGGTAATCAGAGAGAACCTAGTGTCCTGACACTATGGAATGTCGTGCCTTGTCCGAGGAGAAATACTCATCGATAAAATAACTAATTTGATAAATGTCAAAAAGTCTGTTGCACAGGTCTTTTTAAATGATCTTTTCAAGTACAATATCATATATTTTAGATAATTTTTAAGATTTCAGTTCGGTCTCTTAATTAAAGTCAGTACAATTTTGAAAATTACATAACAGGTTTAGGGTTTTTAAATTTGATACAGTACTTCTGTTTTAATATTTTATTCATCATCTGTTTGCCGATCGATAACAATATAAGATATTTTTATCGATAGGCAAACAGGTAGAACATTTTTAAAAATAGTAATTGCTAGATAAACCAACATAAAATAATATTCATAATGAGGCAAGAACAAATTGTTGGAGAAATATAGTAGTGAAGCATCATATGACTATAAACACAATAATTATGAATTTGATCTAGCTATTAGCTATTGTATATATTAGCTATTTAGTTTCTTTTTACCGACTAATCCACCTTCATGTGTTCTCCATACAACGTAACATTGACGAAGAGCCATCAATAAAGAACTGAAGTGAAAGAATTCGATTCCAATTCGGTGATTATATGTTAAATTATTTCCATTTTCCCGAGCTGGTAAGATAGAACGCACTACTCGGCACGCAGTGTTTTGAATTAAGATAAAAAGTAGAGAACGGAATGTTTTGGCACTAGGTTACTTCTGTCTATACTGCTTTGCAGGAAAGAGCGTATAGTTCGTTTTATTTCTGCCAGAACCAATTGAAAAACCCATTAATGTGACATAGTGTTCTGACTTCTGAGACATACTATTTTAGGGAATGAAAATTGAATATATTTTAAAGAAAAACGTAAATGCCATATTCATAAATCTATTATCTTACTTTCGTTATGTAGTTATGAAAGCGCCATGTGCAATTAGAAAAGACGCGCTAAAATACATTTAGATACAACGAGTTTCTTTACTTGGCCTTACTGGAAAGAAGACTCTTGTATCACGCCATCGACTTACTGACTGAATGTCAGTGCGATCACTACTGTTATGTTTAGGCAATCGTAGACAAGTTTTAACTATTCAGTTGCTAGTTCTTCTGAGCCAGAGGTGGCTTTCGACAGGACTGACAATACTGACATCATTATGATATTATAATTGATCATTTGAAAGTGCTATGCCTAATATAATCTAGAAGCGATCACTGTTTTAGCGATAAGGTCGCTTCTTATACAATTTAATTACTTGTGTTTTATGTTTTTCTTATTTGTAATGATTATAGGTGTATAATGAAGGAAATTATTATTAATAATAATAATAGCCTATGTATATGCATAAAGAATATTTAAATTTTACTCATTTTACAATCCGATTCATTTAAATTGATGAAGATATATTTGCCTTACATAAATGTGCTCCTTGTTTCAATATGCCTCTAGTACTAATGTACCCCAACTCCCCCATATTTTTATAATAGTATCAATATAATCACGTTCTCTTGGTATATTTCCGCATATTATGATCTCGGCTTTTAGTACTCAATGAAATTTTAAATATGGATGTTTTGTTTATACATACATACATACATAGCTTTACGCTGTATCCTGCATGTAGCACGACAGGCTTTTTTAGTTCATATTCTACTAATATTTTAAAGTTGAAAATTTGTAAGGATGGATGTTTATTACTCTTTAACGCAATAACTACTGAACGAACGTACATAGATGAAACTTTACGGTAATACGGGTTATACATATAAAACATAGGATACAATGTATAAAGATGTAATTGTATTCTTTAATTTAGTCATAGTATAACAATAAGTAACTAGTTCAAAGTAAGTTTATCTGTCTTTTAATGTCTTTTGTCTTAAGTGATTCGTCATGCGGTTATATATTTTGCTCTCTTTTTAGTGATATTGCTGATTGAAGATGTTGTCGAATATCTTATAATTTAATTAGATAACGTTTGTCGTGGCGCAGATCCACAAGCGTGCGGCAGTAAGCGCGGCAGGTTGTGGGTTCGATTCCCACTTCAGAAAATGGAATTTTTCATTTCCTTTCCAGAGGGAACCTGGTGTTAGGACACGCCGTTCCTCACTTTCCGCCGAATTGAGGCATTGCGTGCTGAGTGGCGGAACTCAACGCCGCGCCTTATCTTACTAGAGCGAAGAAATGAAAATAATTGAAATATAGTCAATCCCCCTAGTGGGGTTCGAACCCACAACTACGGACCTAATGGACCACGATAGCCTAGTTAATGATAATTATATATATAAACACCATCATGACACAGTTAACATATTAGACATTACACTCAAGGATCATGAGTTCAAATATTACTCAAAAGATAATTAAAAAAATAAAATTAAAAAAAAAAAAACAAAAAAGTATGCAATATTTCCTTATTTCTTCAATGCAAATCAACACAAAAAGGAGAAAAAGCTAGGAGAAAGGAGTGACCCGACACTAAAATCTCTGCATTCTACGCAAAACATGTAAAAAAAACATACCTGTCAAATCCAACGCATCTTCATAGCTATAGTACTTAACGCTAGCGTCGATACGGCTCATCTCTACATCGTGTTTCGCTTTATCAACCATTTTCATTCAATAAAAAAATAACTTCTACACTATACTATACTATAACACATAATTTATACTACAATTCCTTGAATTGTTGTAATTTTCACGTTATCTATAGCAATTTTCAGCGAATGACGTGAATTTTGATCAAAAACACGATATGTTTAAGGTAGATTCCAAGTGAAACTGACGAAATTATTGATGAGAAGGCCGCCTTATCTTACAGAGACGAGTTTTTCGCTCAGTAGGTTTTCATTTCATGTACGAGTATTTCTATAGTAACGCTTACTTTGTCTTGTTCTTGTGTACAATGCAAGGTGAATAACTTGTTTAGATACGTATAGATATGTGTTTGAAGTTATTGTATAACTGAATTGATAATTATTGTTTTTTTTTCTTTATTATTTTAGTAGGATATTTATTGTAGCGTAGT
>JAKGSA010002618.1:0-15261 GCA_033558755.1 Philaethria dido
TCTTGTTTGGTGGTAGGAGGTTCGTCCTCCGTCTGGCTCACGACCACTATCATGTCAAAGACGAACCGCCAAATATCTTATGATGTGTTCCGGTTCGATGGCATGTAAGCCAGGTTTTCCCCTTTCCCACCCATCCTTTCCCCAAAAAGTGGTGGTTCCGATTGCGGACTACTACATTATCCTCCCTTTCCATCTGTATCCTCTAGGATAGCAACGCATCTAGTACATCTCTTGTGTTGTAGATGTTCATGGGCGAAGGTAACCACTTACCATCAGGCGGTCCTTCTGCTCGTTTGCCATCCGGTATCCATAAAAAAGAAAAAAAAAAAAAAAACAAGATGCAAAGATATATAAATATTCTTCATACAAAATAATTAAGATATAAAAAGAAGAAAACTGACTTCTATGAAAATGCACTAAAAAGTAGAATTATTATAAATAACCTACTCGTCAGATCTTAACTAAATTTAAATAGTACCACATCTGAAACACTAGCTATCATTTAAAAAAGAATCATCTAAATTGGTTCATTCAATTAAAAGTTATAAGGTATAATATGTTACTTAAAAATTACTGTGACATTGATCCTTCGTTGTTATGGTTGGTTATAAATGTTTTTTTTTTGTTAAAAATGTATATCTATGAATATATGTTATGAATATGAAACTTAACCCATTTTACCTTTACTTAGGTATAGGGTAAAGTTTATTGTATTTTTTTTTTAACTTCACGCTGTATCCCGCATATAGCGGGGTAGGCAGAGGGAACCAGAGAACCTAGTGTCAAGACACTCCATTCTCTTTCAACATTTCCGTTCCCCATTTTCCGCCAAATTAAGGCATTCCTGGAGTGGGAATCGAACCCACAACCTGTCGCGTTTACAGTCGCACGCTTGTGCTTCTGCACCACGACAGGCGATATTGTAATGATACGATTATTCTTTTTTAAAAAGAAATTAAAAAAACAATTCGGTGGTTAAGTTCTCTAGTTCCCTCTGTTTACCTATAAATTATTTTTTTTCAAATCAAGTATAAGTAGAATATTGGAAAATTATTTATAAATTTCTTTAACATATTTCAAAATGAAGATTATAAAAAAAAATGAAATTTTATAATATGACTGAAATAAGCTTGTACAAATATATAGAAGACAATAAGGTAATCAGCAATTTTACGTACATTTTGGTTTTAATTTTTTTTTTATCCCGTATATAGCGTGGTAGGCAGAGGGAACCTGAGAACCTAGTGTTAAGACATGTTCCCCACTTCCCGCCGAATTGAGGCATTGCGTGCTGAGTGGCGGAACTCAACGCCGCGCTTTGCCTTGTTGCCAAACTCAGGAAATGAAATTACTACACTTTTACATTTCCTGGAGTGGGAATGAACCCACAACCTGTCGCGTTTACAGACGCACGTTTGGCATCTGCGCCACGACAGGCACTAACTTTATATTTCTATCTTAATTATTGTGTATGTAATTAACTGGCTCTTTTAAATATAATATTGTATTACCAAAACGTGTGCATCAACGTGCAACTATACGTAAACGCAATTGTCAAGTTTACGTAAAACAAAACAGGTTAAACCATTTGCAAATTGCAAATGTTTTGTTAATACTTGACACGTGCAATCCTTAAATTTTATTTTATTTTTAAAAATAATGTTAGTGGAGTGGTTTTGATCGTGTGCTCGATTCATACTCACCGAAATGTTAATTTTAATATAATTTTAACCGATTTAAAAAAACGCGGTACTCATTTTAACTGTATTTATTTTATGTGTTACCACATACCACTTTTGATGATGATTATGATTTTTTTTTTTTTTTAATATCATAGCTTATGCTTCTTATGTAGTCCTATGTATATTAAGTTAAAAAATTGCATTAATTGTATTATATTAAAACATGATATTTTATTGAAACACTAATTAATTTATAATTAATATTTTTAATTGTAAATTTGTATTGCGCTCTAAAAAAATAAGGAGTTAATTGTTTACAGAGGAAGACTTTCATTATGATTTAACATACCTACATACGTAGCTTCACGCTGTATCCCGCATATAGTACGGTAGGCAGAGGGGACCTGAGAACCCAGTATTAAGACACTCCGTTCTCCACTTTCCGCAGAATTGAGGCATTGTTACCAAACCAAGGAAACGAAAAATTTAATTTACTGGAGTGGGAATCGAACCCACAACCTGTCGCGTTTACAGTCGCACGCTTGTGTCTCAGCGCCACGACAGGCGTTTAAGTAAGTAAGTAAGTTTAAGACTTAATAAATGAGAGATTTAGATTATATAATCACTGTTAAATCTCTTTTTCACTGTAAAGTTCTATGAGACAAAAATGATTATTAACATTAATTCGCTGTATAAACATTAAAAAGGAGAGACAGTAATAATTGTACCATTACAATATTGTATATCGATATTAGGGAATCGACATAAACGACTCCCATAGTTGCTATTGATATATATTTTAGAACATTCTTAAATCTTTCTAAGTAGTATAGTTGCTATGAAACAATTAATTACGAAATAATAATGACTTTAGGTTAAATAACATGATATAATAGTCTTTTTGCACAGCCGTATATTTTTTTTAGGTATTAAAGCAAACCGTGAAAAAAGAAGACATATCCCATCTGATAATGAAGGTAGCAAGGTGAACAAACTTTTAATTTGTACTCGTATGAATAATGATAGGGTCATTATAACAATCTACTGAGATTGTAAGCGTGAAAAATTGAAATTTAAATATTTAGTTGTTAAGATTTTTGACAAAAAATATTGACAAAAGTTCTGGATGAAATTTTTCGAATACAGCACTCAGGGTGGAAAAGTTGTGAAACACAAAACGAGGTAGCAGTAGCGAGGAGTAAACATTTTTAAAAAGTAAACCGGTAGATTTAGGGAAACCAATAGCTTGTTTATATATATGCATGATTATATGCAGGATTTTTATCAATCTTACTTTCAAATTTACTTCGGCAATTTTTTTTCAATTGTCCCTAATCTACTAATAAATATTTCTTTGTGATTTACAAAAGGCATCCCTTTAGCACTATTCCCACAATCGTGCTAAAGGGACGCCTCGCCACTGCAGGGCAATAAAATGAAAGCAAAAAATATATTCAGAGCGAACAGAGTCGCAGGCACTATCAGTATTAAATAAATAGCACTATCAGTATTAACGCCTGTCGTGGCGCAACTGCGAAGCGCGAAGCGTGCGACTGTAAGCGCGACAGGTTGTGGGTTCAATTCCCACTACAGGAAATGTAAAATTTAGTATTTTCATTTCTTGGGTTTGGTAACAAGGCAAAGCGCGGCGTTGAGTTCCGCCACTCAACACGCAATGCCTCAATTCGGCGGAAAGTTCCCCAATTGTTGAAAGAGAATGGAGTGCCTCAGCACTAGATTCTCTGGTTCCCTCTGCCTACCCTGCTATATGCGGGATACAGCGTGAAGTTAAAAAATAAAAAAAAATAAATGAAAAATAAAATCTAATCCAAATATTTAAATCTTATATATTGTGTATTTACTCATTGTAAATGGAATATGTGTCTATGCAGACAAATTAATCAAACATTAGCATTGAGTTCGCATTTTCATATTATCAAAACACAAGTTTGCGGTCAGAATTTTAGTATAATTAAAAAAGAAACGAAATTTGCGGAAATAGTATATTGATTTGCATCTAAAATTGACATGACCTCATATGAAGGTTTGAGCGACAAGGTTTTGTCGCTAAACAAGATAATCCCGTTGGTTGATCAAGTTATGTCTATGTGCATACATATGAATGAACTGTACACGAGAGAGGCCATCATGACTCAGTCGGTCTCTAAACGCGGTTATGGGTTCGATTTCCACTCGCGGGAATGATTACATTTCTCTAACTCTTAATCTCTTGATAAAGTGCAGCATTGATCAGGGGTTCTAGCTCGTGTAGCCCCCGTGTGCAATGAAACCCTGGCGCTCCTTAGGTCTTAGGCCCACCGCTTCTGTCATATCATTGTTGTACCATGATAGTCCAAAAAGATGCTCTTAGCTGTCTTAAAGAGCGTCACGGCGCCCCAGAGACGGCGGTGCATTGTGTGCGCATTGCACACCCTGCGCATTGCGTGTGCATTGCATGTCCTGCACTATAGGTTAAGCCGTCCCTAGCGATGAGTTCAGACACTTAACTCCCAGTGTTTTACATTTAGGTGGAAAATGGCGACCGGAGTGTCTACACTACCCTGCTAAGCGGCACACTAAATAGTGTGTAGCTGCTAATTTTATTACTTTACCAGCCGAAGACGATAAATGATCAACGTATTATAAATTTTAAAATATTTCATATAAATAATGTATTAATTTGTCAACCGGAAGTTGTAAATAAATATTTACAATTGAAAACGTATTGTAGATTTCAAGGGTAATTTTGGCTAGAATATTTACATAATTTAAAACAGCTCTTAGACTTATATTATTAGGATATTAAAATTCATTTGACGACCTTGATACTGCTATAAATGACGCTACTTGCTAAGTGGGTAAGATTAAACTAGTTTTGCTGCTACTTTACTTGTGATCAAACAATGTTTTGTATGAAACATGTATTAAAGAAGTTTTCACTTCAAAAGAGGCACAAGCGTGCGACTGTAAACGCGACAGGTTGTGGATTCAATTGACACTCCAGGAAATGAAAATTCTAAATAATAATTAGTATTTTCATTTCCTAGGTTTGGCAAAGCGCGGCGTTGAGTTCCGCCACTTAGCACATAATCCCTCAATTCGGCGGAAAGTGGGGAACGGAATTGTTGAAAGAGATCGGAGTGTGTGAACACTAGGTTCTCAGGTTCCCTCTACCTACCCTGCTATGTGCGGCAAACAGCGCGAAGCTTGTAAAAAAGTATACAGTACTTTTCAAATTATTTGTAAAATATTTATTCTGGCAATTTCAAAATATACTGCACAATCTTCTGGTCTATGATGATTTAGTCTTAACTAGCTGTACACTAATGTGAATAATTATTAACGCTTAATTTCACCGACAAACTATTCGTAATTGAAAAATGTAACATGGCAGCAAGCGTCGTCCGACGGCCTCCATTGTCTTTTGGCGCCAATTCGGTGGCAAACTAAATTGATAAGTTTATCTAAATTATTTATTTTAATTTTCGCCTTTAACCAGATGGTCAATTGAAATATATTGTATCAAAATTTACACTTAATTTACATTATAATTTTTAAATATTATATTAACGCCTGTCGTGGTGCAGAGGCGCAAGCATGCGACTGAAAACGCGACAGGTTGTGGGTTCGATTCCCATTCCAGGAAATGTAAAATTTAGTATTTTCATTTCTTGGGTTTGGTAACAAGGCAAAAGCGTGGCGTTGAGTTCCGCCACTCAACACGCAATGCCTCGATTTGGCGGAAAGTGGGGAACGGAAATGTTGAAAGAGAATGGAGTGTCTTAACACTAGATTCTCTGGTTTTCCTGCCTGCCCCGCTATATGCGGGATACAGCGTGAAGTTAAAATATATATATATATATATATATATTATATTGAATTAAAATAATAAATAAAATGAAAAATATTATTATATTATAAATAATTTTTAAATAATTATCTTTAAAGTTTTTATTCAGCTCAATTCTTGTTAAATGTTTTAAAATTTTTGATATCATGTGATTTACATTTTTAATATATATGACAGAGTATTTAGCAGTTACATACATACATTTGCTTTAAGCTGCCAGGTTACATAAGCTTCAATTAAACTTAGGTGTAAAACACCTAATTTTTAATAATTATTTAAAAGTCTGCAATTTTTTATTAAGCTTAATTTCGCTGTGACCACGATCAAAGCACAATAGCAAACACTAAAGATATCCAGGTGAACTTAGAATACTGTGCTTTTCTTAGTAATTTGTATGCATGTTCACGTGTATCTAATGCCCAGAATCTTCATATTCTATCTCCAAAAAGAAAATTACACAACATCATCTACAATAGCATATTAAAAATGCCTGTAACTCGATTGCATCGAGTCCGCAATTCTTTTATGGGACAATGTGTATACTTTTACAATAGGATCCCAGAAAACGTCCGAGAACTTTCCATTTTACAATTTAAAAAAATTGTAAAAAGACGTTTGTGTGTTTTTTTTTCTTTTTTTTTTTTTTTTTTTTTATGGATACCGGATGGCAAACGAGCAGAAGGACCGCCTGATGGTAAGTGGTTACCTTCGCCCATGAACATCTACAACACAAGAGATGTACTAGATGCGTTGCCAACCTAGAGGATACAGATGGAAAGGGAGGATAATGTAGTAGTCCGCTATCGGAACCACCACATTATGGGGAAAGGATGGGTGGGAAAGGGGAAAACCTGGCTTACATGCCATTGAACCGGAACACATCATAAGATATTTGGCGGTTCGTCTTTGACATGATAGTGGTCGCGAGCCAGACGGAGGACGAACCTCCTACCACCAAAGTGTTAAAGGTTATTACCTAATTAGTGATTTTATAAATGATAACACACCTTGGGAATGAAATGCTCGCTCCAGTCTGTTTCAAAGGTATCATTGCCAATAATAAAGAATTGTAAACCATTGTCGAATATAAAAAAAAAAAAAAAATAGTCCCGCTGAGTTTCTTGCGCCGGTTCTTCTCAGGTCTGAGGCATTAAATTTAGTGAACCGGTGGTAAATTATTTGACGTTCAAAAAATGAAGCTTGTAACTTCTTATTTTGAATAAAATTATTTGACTTTGACTTTGACTTTTAAAATGGTAATCTGAAAGTTGGATATGACTGAATATTTCCAGTTATAGAAAAAATCACACTTATAGATTATCTTATATTCTACATTAAACTTGACTGTATACGATTTATCAGATACTATTCATCGATATTATTTATTAGATGATCACGCTTACTCAGTGTTATCTTGGATTACTCTTGGTATCTTTTAATTGTGAAAGTCTTAACTATACTTGCACTAGGAAAGCACCACACTCATGTACATATTTATGAGTTTATTATTCATTCCTATTGACAACGTGAACGAATCAGACAGATCAGCTAGTCCTCTGGTAAAAGGCAAAGCGCGGCGTTGAGTTCCGCCACTCAGCACGTAATGCCTCAATTTTTCGGAAAGTGGGGAACGGAAATGTTAAAAAAGAACTGAGTGCCTAAACACTAAGTTCTCAGGTTCCCTCTACCTGCTATGTGCGGGATACAGTGAAGATCAGTTATCAGAATAAAGAAATTTGATTATGTTAATTTTATTTTATTTTTCTTATAAGAACTGCAATTAAACCTTTTCAACATGTACCTCCAGACTCTTAGCTACAATTCGTTCACATTCCTATAAATTGTGACTGGTTGATGCACCAATTAAGAGACAGATAGACAATTTTTTTGCGTCTATTATGGATATATTAATTCAATATTTTTTTTTATTAATAAATCATAATTGACTATATGGGATGATAAGTCAATTCATTTAAAATAACATATATGTATCTTAGGAGATAAGTACTTTAAATTAAGAAATATTGTGCAACATGTCATTTCATACAGAAGTATTTATCAAAGTCATGATACGTATTATTTACTTAATTAATTTATTTTTATTGAAAATATTTTTAATTCTATTACAATTATTATTTATTATAGTTACAATTCAATATTCGTTTTAATAATAAAACACATACTGATATTACTACGCGAGCGTATTATGGTTAACTCAATTCAAGTATCAACTTGAAAGCTAACGTAGACTGAAAGGTGACTAAATCCTTTCAACAACCTTACAAAGTTGGTAACATGCACGAAGATACAGATAAAACAATATGAGATATTTTTAAATGATGTGTCAGAGAATATTATTATTAGTTTTCATATTATGAAACGATTAGGTATACTTTTGTAATAAAACAGAAAAAAAATTGTGTGTAAAATAAATATATTTACAAAGAAATAGTTAAGGTGGGTGCGAGATAACTATTACGTCTGGCAACAAATGATTTTAAAAAGTGGGTCACCTGTTTTAGTACCAGAATAAATCAGCGCAACTTTAAGGAATTTAGTTTTTAGTTGAGTAGAACCGCCTTAACAAAAGTTAAACATCATGGCAGGCATTTTCAGGTGACATAAAATATTTAAAATTCTGGAACTTATCATGAAGCTTATGATAATTATATCAGTCTAGTTAATTTATAACATGCAGTCGTAGCAAAAATTAATCGTGAGATAGGAAATTTTTATTGACATATGAAAATCTAAATTCTGGAACATCTGTTCAAGAATCAATAATAAGCAATAAGCATATGCCACATTACCAAAAGTTGTTTGGTGTGATGGGCAGCTTTCGATGACAAATTAAAGTCGTTGAAAATTGAGACCATCCTGGCGTCCATGATACAGCGTTTGAATGTAAACGCGTTGGTCGTGCGTTCGATCCCCGCACTAGGGGGGAATAATTATATTTAAGTTACTTTCATTTCCGACTCGAGGTTCAACAGCATGTCAAATTAAAAAAAGCAATATGGCATGGAGTCATAAAGCACGAAAATGATTTGCAGTCGTTACCTGGCTTCTATTTTATAAAAGCTTGAACTTTTAACAAATTGTGCAACAATTTTAAATCATTCAAATATACTATTTGGTGGTTTATCTTTAAAAACGGAACCCAAATAAGCTAATAACCATGTATTAATATTATCAATATTACTCCAGCTATTTGTATTTTCGGGATCAGAATATATATATATATATAGCATTTACGAGTGAATCTTCATGGTGTTCTAATATCTTACAAAACATGGATCGTAACGTCAGCGGTAAGATCGTTTGCTATAACCGGCGGCGCGCGGGGTGGCTTGGGTCTGGCGATGGCTGGCGCAGCTTCCCTTCAACATGGAGCTAAGCTGGCGATCCTCCTCGGCATCCACGAGGAAGCAGGTCCACAAAAAGCCGTGCAGGACTTGGAGACTAACTATCAAACAAGGCTGTTTTTCCTGCAAATGCAACGTTGACGGATCTAGACAAGGTATATGATTTGATCATCAAAAATCATCAAAATAATACGATATCTTAATAAATAATGCTGGAATCCTCGACGAATTAAACATTAGAAGAACTATAGATATAAATACGATTTAACTTTCTGTTATGGAATGGTCTATGAAGTTCTTCTACGAGCATATGAGAATTGATAAAGGAGAGGTAAAGGTGGTACTATTATAAATGTTTCGTCGATCTACGGCTACAGGGCCCTTAGCCTATTTTCCATACTATCACGCTTCCTAAGTTCGCCGTTCTTGGATTTTCCAAATCCTTGGGGCATGAAACCAATTTCAAAAAGACTGGAGTACGTGTAGCTACACTCTGTCCTGGGTTGGTGTTGACGAATATAAGTGTGAACCCCGAAATTAGAGAAAAAGATATGCTACCACAGTTCTTGGAAGATTTCAAAACAAAATTTGAATGGCAAGGAAGTGAATTTATTGGAGCAGGTACAGTGCAAATATTCCAGAAAGCTGATAGTGGTACCGCGTGGGTAGTGGAGGGATCGAGACCAGCTCAACAAATATAAATCTTTTAATATATATTTCTGTTCATCTTGAAAAGTCAAAGAGAACAAGGATAGGCAGTGGTGACAGTGTAATCGTCCGACTTTTTCCACCATAATTAAACATGGCTGTCGCAGGATTTCTTACCTTGTGAACTTCCTTGATTTAATTTTATGATATACAGTACAATTTTTTAAAATTTTTTTTAAGTGTATATTTTTTTTAAGTGTATATTCTTTATAATATGTATGTAGATAGATTAAAAACTTCAACAACAAATCGACGCTTAAAATTTTAAATTAAATTTTAATATAATATTTGTAGTGTAAATAACGATAAAAATGGTTGTAAAAATATTTTAAGTTATGTAATCATTTTTAGAAAACGTATAAAATTTTTTAACGCGGGACTTGAACGTGCAATATGTTTTCTAAATTTTTTTTTCGTTCCTAAGCACACTATAAAGCTTCAAAAATATTTATTTAATCATTTTATATTTTGGCAATAACCCTTAACAGTATAAAATTATTGTTAGTTAAAATATCACAGTAATGGAATTAAATACAGTAATTCATTTGTTTTCTCATTATTATTTCTGTATTTTATATTATTTACAATAAAGGCAATCATAACATTAACATCAAGTCTTTTACTTGTCCTAAGTTTAAGTAATCCTAAATGTGTGATTAACACTTTAAAAATATTAAAAGATCCTAAAACAGTTATTGACTGGGAAAATGGTTGTATCCATATATAAGAAAAAAAGATTTTTTTATAGCTTCACGCTCTATCCCGCACATAGCAGGAAAGGAAGAGTGAATCAATGAACCTAGTGTTAAGACACTCCGTTTTCTTACAACAATTCCGTTCCCCACTTTCCGCCAAACTGAGGCATTGCGTGTTGGCGGAACTCAACGCCGCGCTTTGCCTTGTCACCGAACCCAGTAAATGAAAATACTAACATTTCCTGGAGTGGAAATCGAACCTACAACCTGTCGCGTTTACAGTCGCACGCTTGTGTCTCTGCGCCACGACAGGCGTTAATTAAAAATTGTTACTTTTAATCTATAATATTAATACGTGAAGCAAAAACTTTGTATCCCTTTTTACGAAAATTACGCAGACGGAGGAGCATGAAACTTATCACTGTATAGCTGTTTCAAAATATAACATAAAAATATATTCAATTAATAAATAATACACATGATTTGACATCCATGTTTATATAAAGTGACATATACGTTGCTGGGCTACGCGTTGTTAACGCGACTATGGGGACACATAGTAATGATAAGTTACTAATCTTAATGTGGTAAATTTATTCTTTTACATATATTTAATAATAATTAGCATAGTTACACGTTTCTGTAATTTTCATATACGTGACCATACACGTGAGTCGCTATGAAAATCAAATTACTTATTAAAATTATTCTTTACCAAATGCTATTTACGTTTGTAACCCGAAAATTCGCTACGATTTCAATAAATATGACACCTTATATCAACTTCATTTTTTTTTATTATTAATTTAAATCATTTCTTTAAATACATAGTTGAAAATTGCTTGCAAGACTTAAAAAAACAATCTAGTCTACATACGAGTATAGCCCTTAAGGGCTAAGTAAACACAATATAGATATATTTTGTCACTTAAATAACTTAAGATACATCACTAATTTTTTTTTAACTTCACGCTGTATCCCGCATATAGCAGGGTAAGCAGAGGGAACCAGAGAACCTAATGTTAAGACACTCCATTCTCTTTTTAACAATTCCGTTCCCCACTTTCCGCCGAATTGAGGCATTGCGTGTTGAGTGGCGGCAGTCAATGCCGCGCTTTGCCTTGTTACCAAACTCAAGAAATAAAAATAATAAATTTTACATTTCCTGGAGTGCGAATCGAACCCACAACCTGTCGCATTTAGCAGAGGCACAAGCGTGCGACTGTACACGCGACAGGTTGTGGGTTCGATTCCCACTCCAGGAAATGTGAGTATTTTCATTTCCTGGGTTTGGTAACAAGGCAAAGAGCGGCGTTGAGTTCCGCAACTCAACACGCAATGCCTCGATTTGGCGGAAAGTGGGGAACGGAATTGTTGTAAGAGAACGAAGTGTGTTAACACTAGGTTCTCTGGTTTTCTCTGCCTACCCTGCTGTGTGTGATATATGTGAAGTTAAAAAAAATCATGTTTTTTTATCAGATGTTGCAGAACTTTATTTTTTACATAACAACGGAAATGGCCATCACGGTAAATAATTTTTGACACGTTGACTTATGAATACATAGGGAAATTACTTTTTTAATTACATATCTTCAAATTAGTGTAGTTTTTGTAAGTTTCATACACGTCATCCGACACGTGAGTCGTTATGAGAACCAAATTGCTTTAATTAAATGTTTTCTTTACCAAATCATCTTCCTCTAATTTACATTCATAACCGTAAAACGCGCAATGATTTTCTTATTTAATATTATAATTTTTAATTTCCTGAAGTATTTTAATTTCTATAAATAAAGCGTGAAACTGTTTTTTTTTCTGAATTATTTATAGTACAGACCCCGGTGATGTGTAAACATTGTGTAGCCTTTGCAACGTGTATATATTGTTTTAAAAAGTGCATGTTGAAAGTGTATATAAAACAAATAGAAGTGTGTAATATTTATTTTATGTATTTCTATCGCATTATTATTCAAAATATTAACTTTCTGCGTATACACTTAAGTGTGTATGTAAATTTCACCGTCACCTTCCACAAAATTGTAGTAAAAATGTATTTTTTGAGTATATTGACATCTAATATAAAATTGTAAATTTTAAAATTAAATAACTCATCATGGGCTAATAATAACATAAAGCTTTCTGTATGTATAATAAAATAAATATTTTTGTCTTTTTTTTTGTTATCGTTAATATTATGAAAAAGATTTGCCTAGACCTTGATTATAAAGTCAAAGTCAAAGTCTAAGTCAAATAATTTTATTCAAAATAAGAAGTTACAAGCTTCATTTTTTGAACGTCAAATAATTTACCACCGGTTCACTAAATTTAATGCCTTAGACCTGAGAAGAACCGGCGCAAGAAACTCAGCGGGACTTTTTTTTTTTATATTCGACAATGGTTTACAATTCTTTATTAATGACAATGATACCTTTGAAACAGACTGGAGCGAGCATTTCATTCCCAAGGTGTGTTATCATTTATAAAATCACTAATTAGGTAAATAACCTTTAATACACAAACGTCTTTTTACAATTTTTTTAAATTGTAAAATGGAAAGTTCTCGGACGTTTTCTGGGATCCTATTGTAAAAGTATACACATTGTCCCATAAAAGAATTGCGGACTCGATGCAATCGAGTTACAGGCGCTGCAAATTTAAGCCTATTTCTTGTATTTATATTATGTGCATCGCCAACTTTGTTAAAATTATTAATATTTTTCTTAACATACAGTACATTTTCAAAGATGTACTGAGAGGCAACTGTTAAAATATTAATTTCCTTAAATTTTTGTCTTAAGGAATCTTTAGGGCCTAAGTTATAGATTGCACGAAAAGCTCGCTTCTGCAGGACAAAGATTGAATTCGATCGAAAGAATAATCATTTTGCTAAAAATAATACTATTTACTCAATAATTATATAATATTGTGGGGCATTAAAATAGGTAGAATAACTAACATATTAACAAAAACAACAACTTCAAATAAACTGCACTGAAAGGTAAAATTATTACGAATAACTCAAAAACTACTCATAAGGTCTTAACTAAAATTATATGGAAAGATATTCCAATAAGCTGATGATGTAAACTGTAAAGCTTAATTTAACTCCATGCGGTAGTATTTAAGTAAAAGAATAATAAACTTCCATTCATCCATCACATACTATCGCATTGATAACATTAATTAAATTATTACAGTATAATAGGATTATTGATAAAACATTCATATCTTTCCAACAGATCTTAGATTTACTTCTTATTTTTGATAATTTTGACTATCAATTAATCTAAATACGATTATAATCGCTTGTACATTGAATATATAGACCGTCCATATGCTTATATATATAAATACGGTGTAATATTTTGTATTTGAATACATTTTGTGCCCTTCATAATTTAAAGCTTATCAACAACAAAATACAAGAGTCAAGTTTCATTTTTGCTATTTTTGTTACTATCCGAGTTTAGGTTAGATATAAAAACGATCATTTGCGTAGGGAGCTATAAGAATATAATATATAATCAAATATGTCATATCAAGATTTTTCTTATATTTTTTTTTAACTTCACGCTGTATCCCGCATATAGCAGGGTAGGCAGAGGGAACCCGAGAACCTAGTGTTAAGACACTCCGTTCTCTTTCAACAATTCCGTTCTCCACTTTCCGCCGAATTGAGGCATTGCGTGCTGAGTGGTGGAACTCAACACTGCGCTCTGCCTTGTAACCAAACCCAGGAAATGAAAATACTAAACATTACATTTCCTGGAGTGGGAATCGAACCCACAACCTGTCGCGTTTACAGTCGCACGCTTGTGCCTCTGCGCCACGACAGGCGTTATCGTCATATATAGATTTAATAAAATATTTTCATATTCCATTTGCTGTAATTAATGTAGATGTGAAAATTTATCTAAAACATAGATTTTGACTTCACCGATAAAAGGATTGAGAAATAGATAGTATAGTAATACATATATTTCAATTCTCATTGTTAAAGTCTGAAGAGAAACAAAGTTGAAATGTGCGATAAGTAAAACACCTTAGTCATAGTGATATGGTGTCCTTTATTATATATAATATAAAAAAAAACATAAATTTAATACAAAACAAATTAAACATTAATTAAATTCTACTGCTGCAACATTTTAACTGCCAATAGAGAATGTAAAATTTATTTTTGAAAAACAAAAGAGAAATTGATCTAACGAGCATAAGACAGTGAAATTAATTACATAAAATATGCAAACAGTAATTTTATAGTAATTAGAATTATTGTTAACATATTAAAATTCTTTAAACAATTACAATATCAATTTAAAATGAAGCGTCGATTTATTATTGTGCATATAACCGACAAATACAATCTATTATTAAGAGTTTATTTTCTGATAATTCAATATTTATATATCGTAAAATCAAAGAAATAAAGTGAAATAAAGTGGTGACAAAAATACAAATCGAGGAAATCGAGGAAAGGTAACAACGCATGAGGACTACGTTTGGGAGATTAATTATGGTGCGACAAATCGAATGAATACACTCTCACTTCCTTCTAAGTTCCTTGCGTTTTTTCGTTTTTTAGGTTTCAAGATTACCAGAAATACTATGTTAAAAACATTATATTTGTTGAGCTGGCCTCGAACCTTCTACTACCCATGCGGTACCACTATCAGCTTTTTGGAATATTTGCACTGTACCTGCTCCAATAGCTTCGCTTCCTTGCCACTCAAATTTTGTTTTGAAATCTTCTAAAAACTGTGGTAACATATCTTTTTCTCTAATTTCAGGGTTTACACTTATATTCGTCAATACTAATCCTGGACAGAGTGTCGCTACACGTACTCTAGTCTTTTCGAAATTGGTTTCGTGTCCCAAGGACTTGGAAAATCCAAGAACAGCGAACTTTGAAGCATGATAGTAAGGAAAATAGGCTATGATTCTGTAGCCGTAGATCGACG